>JAHKKF010503663.1:0-41180 GCA_019740295.1 Labeo calbasu
CAAATAAATAAATAAAAAAAGGTAAAATAAATAAATAATATATATATATATATATATATATATATATATATTTATTTATTTATTTATTTTATTTTTTTGGAATATATTTTAATAGACTGACAGTTTTATACATTGTATTTTACAATCAAACTTAATTGGGATATGTCACAAATCAAACTACAGAAATTAAAATTATGCACCTCTATGATTAATATTATATCAATATTACTTAATCATATGATTAGTTATAAGTAAATAATATAGGAATATTCCAGTAATATCTTGAAAAATGTATAAAATATATAAAAAGGGACAGTTTTATACAAAATAAGATATTTCATAGAACATGAACTCTTCATTTAAGACATGTATTATTATTATTGCTATTAAAAATCAGTATGAGTTATTAATAGAGCTATGTCACGCCAATCAGTTTGGTTAAAACATAAGGGTAAAACTGTTGTATTTGTTCTGATTACATCTCACCTAGGCTCAAAGATGGCTTAGCTCACCTTCAAGCACCTAAGCTGGTTTTATGAGCGATGAAGGTGTGATAAAAAACATGTTTGGGGTGGAAAATATTGATTTGGTGTTGAAATGCTGCTTTATTTCAAAGAGTGGGAGAAGCGTAAGAATATAATACAAGTGGGAATTTTTGGAAAACAATGTTATCTGTGCTTCAGCATCTGTTTCTAGGTGATGTAGTCCCCTTTTCGGTTAAATGTGAATTCAGTTCTCCGCACACCCACTCTCAGATCCATTAAGGCTCTGTCTTGTGCACAGCAACCTCATCCTTCTGAGCCATTGGCCTAAAGAGTGAGCAGCTCGGAAACCGTCTCCAAGTGCAATCGATCCATGCATTTCAGTGTCTCATTTACCCTAAATGCATTTCTAACATCCACCTCGCCTCAGAATGAAGGTGCCCTCGGCTCAATGATGCATATGGAAAATGCTGAACATCAGCAAGGGAGAAACAAAACTGTCCAGACAAAACTAATTATTTAAGCTCGCCAAAATGCTCTACTTAGTACGTGTCATTCTGAAAACTAATGCTAATAGTGCTGTGGTAAACCATAGGGGGAAAAAACAGAAAAATACTACACATAATTAAGCAAATGGTCTAATATCAAAATGTTTGATTTACAAAATGCAGCTTAAACATGACTCATGATTATGATCAAATGTAAAAAACAACAACAAAAAATACAATATCACACTTTTGTCCTAATGTCTTTTCTTACTGTAAAAGCCCTGGGATTAATCAGTTTGTTTGTTTCACGTCCATATTTTAACCAACCTTTTTATGTTAACATATATCAGACGGAATATGAATAATTAAAACAACACAAAAACGCAACAGCCTGGAGGGACCGCACTCTACTGCGCATTCCATTGTATGCCATTACTCCAGACCCATAAATCCGAAGAAACGCAGTCTTAGATTGAGGTATCTATTGCATTAGAGTAGTGGAATGCAATAATGTAACAACTGTCCATTTAAGCACACTTTATTGCTCATGGAAGCTGAGACATTAATAAAAAAACCGAGCCTGGTTAACACATGCCTTAACATGCCACATAATATGAATCCTATATTTAGGTTTAATATTTAGTATTAAAATGAACATTTAATATTTAATATTTAGGATTCAGTAGATTAATATGAAGGTACTGATTTGATAACACAAATACAGTATGGTCCAAAAGTCTGAGATGTTTTGTAAAAATCCTTCTATTTTTTAATAATATAATATAATATAATATAATATAATATAATATAATATAATATAATAATAAAATCAGGGGTGTCAAACGATTAATCATGATTAATCGCATACAAAAAAAGTTTGAGTTTGCCTAATGTTTGCGTGTGTACTGTTTGTAATTATATGTATATATAAATACAAACACATTCATGTATATATTTAAGGAATATTTAGTATATGTACTTTCTATAATTTTTATACAATTTAGATTATATATAAATCAAAATATTTTGTACTTATAATATATATATATATATATATATATATAAAATAATATATTTCTCTTAAATATATACATTAATTTGTGTGTATTTATATATACATAATAATTACACACAGTACACACACATATATTAGGGAAACTCGATGCGATGACAGTATATATAAGTATTATAATATATAGTATAATATAATATAATATAATTTCACAAGTTCACACTTGCATATAATAAACTGAGTAAAGGTTATGCGTATTTGCTGTCCGGGAGAGGGCTCCGAGCTCGGTAATCGCTCCCGAGCCCAGGGCACTGCCCCTGCCCGGGGAGAGGGGTCCGAGCTAGGCATTTTAGCCCAAACCCAAAGCGCTCCTCCACCCCCCCGGGGAAGGAATGGGCTGAAGGTGAGGAGTCGGGGTGGTGGAGGGGTGCTGCGAGACGAGAAAAATGACGGTAAGACTGCTTTGGTTATTTGTAGGGATTCTCTTGTGCTGACTGGATAGGGAGTGTGATTGCTGATGATGAGTTAATTATCTGTGCGTGCTCCTCCCGAAATTTGTTAATAAAACATCACATAATGTGATAATGTGTTTGACTGGAGCATTGGCTGAAATTTTTTTAATTAAAATATTTTTTTTAAAACATTAGAACAGAAAACAGTTGTTTTAAATTGTAATAATATTTCACAATATTACAGTTTTTACTGTATAGTACTGTCTTGATGAGCATACAAGTCTTCTTTCAAAAACATTATAATATAAAACACAATTGTATTATAAATTATTTAATCACTTAAGCTATAGCATTAACAAAACATAATGATCTGTGATATCCAACATTATTTATCAATAATTCAAATAAACAGACAACCTGTCAAGGAACATCATCATTATTTAGAAACTTCCAATAGTACTGAATCTTAAATGTGTCTTATCCATATATAACTTTTCTTTTACTATTTTCCAGATTGTAAACCATGTTTATTTCCACATCTAAATTAGATCCCCGATTTTCAATGCAGCCCCAGACTTTTGGACATTGCAGTATTATTTACTCTTATTTATTCAGTTGATTTGGGGCGTACATAAAGCATGTCTCAAATAATGCCACTGCCTTCTTCCTTATTCCAAGTTTTGAAGCAATGAGAAACTACACTCATAATTTACCCCCGCTGCCCACCTGCAATGCTGCTATTATATAGTTCAATGGACCATATGCCTAACAGCAAAGTATTAAATCAGACATGACTGAGGCCAGCTGGAATCAATATCTCTCTGTTTTGCATCCTCAGACTCTGCTGCGAAAAACTGCACCAACATAATATGTGATTATGGCCACGGGCATTATGACGACATTTCATTCTTATGGTTTGTGGTCATAAAAGACTGATGTGAGGTATTACCATGATTTACACATTGCTTATGATATTATTGTGTTGTCTTTTTGTAGCACAACATAGGTCTGGAATCACATGCTACAGAAACAAATTGCTAGATGCAAAACTTCCTCACTCAAACAATTAAAGTGAAGGATCCATGTTGGAATAATCGCTGGAAGAAATGAAGCTGCTGTAAACTGAGTATTGTGACTGGCAGTTTGGAGTTTCATCAGGAATTACATAAAATCTCAAGTCAATAAACATCAATAACCTCAATAACCTTTAGCTTCAATAGCTGCAATTATAAAGTGCAGTACGAAGCCTATGAGATGTCAGAAGAGATAGCACCCATGCAGCTTTAACAGCCATAACTGCACCCCATTTCCTGTTAGTCGATCCACAGACTGAACCAACCATTCAATGACATCCCAAAGATGTTCCACAGAGTTCACATCCTACAAACAAGGATATTGCATTCTGATATCAGATAAATTCTTCTAAAACTGGAGTTGTCAATAGTTACCGGGTTCGGTACTTTCGGGACTGAAATTTTAAAAACGTCCATTTCCCGCTCACATTTGAGCGCTGTTAAGACGATTTTTAAACATCGCTGATTGGTCATAGTGTTCACGCACTCAACAGACATGACTGTGATTGGCGGGAAATGGACGTTTTTAAAATTTCAGTACCGAAAGCACCAAACCCAGTACCTTTTGACAACCCTATCTAAAACTATGTCTCGGCTTTGCCAACTTGGTGAGCAATGGACAGCAAAGTAAATCAAGGGCGCCAGTGATCATAGAAAATCACAACTTAAAAACACCACAAACCATTACAGCACGTCCAATACCCTGAACAATTTCCAATTGATGTCTAATTCGATTTCCCCTTCCCTATGTGAGGTGCGCAGACCGGCAATGCAGCAACAGTGATGGGTTTTTGAAAAGGACTTCAGGTTCTGAAACTCTAATAACATTGTGAACATTGCACAATCATGATGTATTTTAGGGTGCTTATGAGGTGCATCATGTTCACTGCAACAGCTGTCTTTCTTTACAGAAAAAGCATGTTCCCAGAACTCTCTTGACACGGTGGATCGTTGTAGCTCCATCATGTACGCCGCATCTGAGATGGAGTGGTCTGTTTGGCATCTACTATCTGTTCTCTTTCTAACTCACTTAAATAACACACTCTGCCCATTATCGCATGAAACAGCATACTATACGGAGGCTGCGGCCTATTTAATAGTGACTGAATTTCCCGGTATAGTGAGCAGTATACATTACACACACACACATCCATCCATTTTCCAAGCCGCATGTCCCACACACACACACACACACACACACACACACACACACACACACACACACACACACGTCTAGTCAGCTATCCTTGTAGGGACTCTCCATAGGCATAATCGTTTTTATACTGTACAAACCATTTTTTTTTTTTGCCCTACACCAACCCTACACCTGAACCTACCCATCATAGGAAACTTTCTGCATTTTTACTTTTTCAAAAAAAATCATTTTGTATGATTTATAAGCTTTTGTACCCATGGGGACCTCAATTTATGAGTATTTGTGTATTCAGGTTTAAGTCCCCACCAGGATATATAAACCAAACGCACATACACACACATACACACTATACATACTGTAAATGCATAGATACATAAACTACACCATTCAATTTGGTGTAAGAAATTAATACTAGCATTCAGCATGAATACATTAAAGGGGTGATGAACTGAGAAACCAAACTTGCCTTAATCTTTTAGAAGTTATTTTATAAAAATAAAAAAATGTTCAGAACTCAAAACTTTGTCGGTAGTCTAAAAACAGCTAATATTGAAGGCAGCCTGCCAAAACAACAGCTTTTGGAATGTTCCTATGTATGATGTAACAGTGTACATAAGTGCCGCCTCTGCAGAAGTAGATCAACATCACTGCCTGTTTAGCCCCGCCCACTGATTCACGCATAATGTTTACCAGAGAGGCAAACGCAGGTCTACGCAGAAACCAAACGATAAAGATGGCTCTGAACACAACAGGACGCTCTGCAGTGCCAATTTGTGGAAAAATCAGTCTTTGGTTTGCCTTCCTTCTGATCCCAACGTTAGAAAAGATTGGATGAACTTTATTTTTAATGAAGTTCCAGGTCACGTCAGTAAGAACTCAGTGCTTGGTTTACTTCATTTTACCGCAGATTAGTTTACAATTACCCATAGCATCAGCGACGCAACGTTTGTTCCAAAAGATTGTTTTCAAAAAGTGGATGCTGTGCCGCCTATATTGGATCCGACAGTGATGTCACAACAAAAGTGCATAGCCGCAGAAACATATTTTATCTGGTGGGTGGGGCTTGATGTGGCAGGGTGGGGCCACAGTGGGAGATTTCAGAAAAATCTTAATATTAAACAGCCCAAAATTTTATAGATGAACACGCAAATGAACAAAGACAGAGTTATATGCGAACCAATATATATTTGTGCTTTTGTGATTTCAGTTATACAATTTTTTTTTAGCATTTGTATGTAAGGAGATTTTACTAAATATTAACATTGCTGATATGCCAAGGTTCGGTCAGTGCACTTTGTGGAATTCTCTCATCAGAAAAACAAAGTGCGATGTAAAAGATTCACTGATCATACACTGCAGACAGCTTAACTTATTATAACTGGAGCTTGTGCTTACACTCAAGCTAGACTGAATTCGGTGATATTCTTTGATAATGTAAATGTTGTTTGCTTAATGTATAATTTGTTCGTTGTTTAATTAATCATGGACAAGCGGCAGTATAATTAAACTTAAAATGTCTTTTTAATAAACGTGATCAGTTAACAAATTCAGTCTTATTAAAATATTTTTATGACATAATATGGTACTTGCCTAAAACGTTATGATGTGCGTAGTTAATAGATTACACTAGGCTACAGTGGTTTGAGCGCGTTCACTAGAGGCTAGAGCATATTTAAAGAGCTGTGCTTATGTAATTGTGGGCCGCCGTCTTGAGAAGCGAGAAAGCTTCGGAAAACGGCTCATAAAATAGGATGAGGATGTGAATGGTTTTACAAGTCAGAATCTAAAATTACTGTATTACCGCATGAACATTTCACATGAAATTCTGTCAGTGAGGGAAAGATACAGGGAAGCAGGACACAAAAATTAAGTATCTTGGAGATGATCGAGACCTGGCCCTGCAGCGGGGGGTGCTGCAGCACCCTCAGCACCCCTAGTTCCTTGAGTAACTGCTTTCATTATGTGGTCACTATTGCTTTGTCTCTTCTTACAGATCGTTTGATATGTACTGAGTTATTTATGTGTTTTAAACCTAAATCACAGCGGCGTCCATCTATAAAGAATGAATGTAAGCTTTTAGCTATTCATAGCAGTGGGTGTTTACTTTCGAGTCTATAATCAGCCACGCCTATTCAAACAGAGCATTCTGATGAGGGGGGAAGAAAACAGGACAGAAAATAACCTATTACTTCAAAATTACAATAAACAGTACAAAATAAAAAACAAAGGCAGCAATATGACAGTAAAGATGTTTACATTGTTTAAAAAAGATTTCAGTTTCAAATATGTTGTTTAATTTTCAAATAAACTTCAAATATATGTTATTTAACTTTCTATTAACGAAAGAATCACAAAAAGCAGAGCTGTTTTCAACATTGATAAGAAATGTTTTGTGAACAACAAATCAACATATTATAATGATTTCTGAATTATGTGACACTGAAGACTGGAGTGATGGCTGCTGAAAATTTAGCTTTGCATCACATAAACTCTATTTAACCTTTTTTAAACAGAAAACTGTTATTTAAAAATATTTGAAAATATTACAGCTCCAAAGTAGTTGATCAAGTAAATGTAGCATTGAAAAAAAACAAGGACAATTTTTGATCGTCGATGATAAAAATGTTTCCACGATCTGCTTTTGGAGAAATATCATATTACCGTGCTATTCTATCTGGCGCCTCCGTCTGTACAACGCGACATACATTCACATCAGTGTTAACTCAGCAGTAGAGTTACACTAACAGGACACTGCACTTATTCTCAATCACAAAAGTACATTATTTGCTTTAAAGTCTTGCCAGTTAAACATTTAATTTGCGTACTGTTCTGACATGCGCTTTTCCAGTGCTCGTGCACCTGAAACACGCACACTCTAAAAGCCTGTCAAATAGCATCTAATGTACTATATGCACTGACGCACTTCCGTTTTGAAATCTTATGGCTCAGTTATTTCCGGTTATGTACATTTTCAATGCGCTGTAATAATCTAGTTGACTTCAACACCTAATAAAATGAGAGTTTGTGGGATGATTTCAAATTTGGAAGAGACAGGAGAAGACATATTCTGGTGATTACTGTGTACACAATTTTTCCAAACTCAACGGAACATTAAGTTTTAATCCAACATAAACCGATCTGAGAAAGCGGTGGCTGGTAATTATACATGATTGCTCACCACAGGGTGTCAGTGCTCTATAGTGGCTTAATCGTGACGCTGCACTTTGTGAGATCTGATAAATAATGAACAATGAATAATGAATAATGAACCTTTATTTATCTGTATTAAATATGTTAGTCACTATTCTGTGTCATATTCTGTCATCATTTCATTGTATGTAGCCTAATGCCAAAATATGAATATTCAACAGTCGCGCTGTCAGCGTGTCACTGTTAAAAATTATTTAAATGTTTAACTTCGTTAAATAAGGCAGTTACCGCACATTCATTCAGCCATTTTAAACAATGGAATGAGCAGTATGGACTCGGAATAAAAGCACACAAACAAATTACTACAAATAAAACCAAAAATTACAAATTAAGTTAAACAATATAATCACAAATTAACTCTGGTGTTACAACACTGTCCATAGTTAAACAATGGTAGGCCATCTGTAGTAAAAGTGTTGTATACAAATGGTAAAAATGGAAAAAACATGGCACTTCTACTATAGTAAAACCATGGTTAATTTTCGCAAGGGTGTTTTTCAAACTCATTTAAAACTGTACATTCAGGTATGAAATATGGTCAGTAAAAGAAAAAAATACTTTTTTTTGAGAATGCTGCAGGTTAGTGAGGAGACATATTTATTTATTATTCAGAATGCACATACGGAATGGAAATATATTTATAGTAACATTTCAGCAGGTTGAAGTTAATTCATGTTAACGCAGAGAATATGATTAATTGCTTTTTTAAAGAAATGCCAGCCCTAAAATGTAGTAATAATCTGCGTTCTCATGAGAAACGGTCTGTATGTAGGTGCGCTGAATGCTAACCGGAAACTCCAGAGCCGTAACATGTAGAACGCGGAAGAAGTTATGCATGCATCTGATTGCAATAAGAATCAATGTACAATTGCTGTGTATAGTGTATAAGTATATAGTGTTTTAGTTTTTATATTAGTTAATTCAATTTCTTGAATGCTACTGCTTAATACATCTTACCTGAAAAATAAAGCACTGTTTATTTTATTTGTATTATGTTTATTTGTAATGTGTATATTTGTTCTTATTTTTTAATAACAAAGATAAAATAATGACAAAGATTTTTATCTTCACTCACTTTGGCCTAAATTTCTTTCATTCTTTTCTTTTTATTTTATACTTTGTTACCTTGAAAGGCTTTGTTTTTAAAAAACGGAAATTAGTTTGGCTGTGCTGCTCAGACAACTTGCAAACTAGTAAAACCAACATGACAAAGAATCATGATAAAATCACAAAATTTGCCATATCGCCCATCCCTAATCTGAAACCTGAAAAAAATATTTTTTTTTCCCCCAGTTACTTTTAACCAACTGCTTACAATGTGCAAAGACAATTAGTAAATTTTTGGGACTTGGGGCCACAGTAAGTGTGCAGCATATGCACCAAATACACGTCTGAATATGATTTGACACCAAAACATTAATGTTCTTGTGGATAAATGCCATTACTGGGTCATCCATCTACTCAGAAAGCAAGTAAACAGCTCTCATTGTTACATTTCTCATTACGGCACCCCTGTAAGTCCTCTGGTCAGTGCGCCCAGTTTGAAAGCTTCACTGATCTGGCTCTCAGTTGGGTAAGTGTCTGGCACTGAGATGAGGAGACAGGTAATGCTTAGAGTGAGTCAGTGCCCGTGTCCCTTTTTGGACGTTATTAGAGTTTTACTGCTTTGTAGTAGAGCACGCTAATGCTCAAAAACAAAAGAGTCCATTGTCAAGATCTATCTAGTAAATGAACTCTTCCGGCTCAGGGAGCACCTTTAAGAGGCACTCTACATAAAAGCAATAACACACAGTTGTTTCCTCTCTCATGGTCTGACTGCATGGTTGATGGTTTGCGAGTTTTGATTTTCTCCTGAGCATACAAATACCAGATTTTTTGTAGCCTTTCTTTTAGTTTTCCTCTTTATGTCAACCTGCTGTAATGGCTGCATGACGTAATGATGTGGTGACGGGCATGTGTTCTTTTTTTCCATCAGGTAATGCTAAAAAAAACATGCTCTTTAAAAACAGAACAACATGTATGGGATAAAACAACATGGCTGCGAGCACCCATTGTGGAAACACCGTCTTAATTTAGCAGCACACGCAAACAGATAGACCGATGCTGTGAAGAAAGGAATACAGAGATAAACCCTCAACTTTACCCTTGGTCATTTGTCTCCAAAGAGATTGGAGAGAGGGAGAGTACCAGGCAAAAAGTGCAGTCTCTAAAGGCCCTTGTTGACAGAAACAAAGGCTGTGGAGAAAGTCTCTATAATAATCCCAATACCACCCTATTTGCTGACCTCCAACAGCCTCAGAAGAAAAGACTTTGATGAAGGTTTTAAGTTCAGATGAGGCCAGATTCAAAGAAAAGAAGAAAATGAAGGCTTCGAGAGAACAGGGCTGCATCATCTCGCACAAGTGGCACATGTATTGAACTGAACTGAATCAAAACCTGTTACCTTAGGACTTTCAAATCAACCAGATTTCAATAGCATTTCACTTCTAGGCTTATAACAATGGAATAATTTCAGTTGTCAATACTAATGTCATCAAAATGTCATAATAATCAATATGCATTCCAATCCCACAGCAAAATTCGATAGCAAGTGATGTGCTATTCATTTGTAAGAGAAATATTAATTGCATTTTTTTAACATTTCATTTTGTTTCCCAGTAAAAAGTAAAATAAGATTTATATACCTACATTCAGAGAACATATCTTGAAACTTTCATATGTCTCACTAAATTTTGTTGGTTTTATACTTAAAACAAGAAAAAATGCCAATAAACAGCATTTAAGATATGTCTTCAATATTATTCAATAAATTCAAATCAAAATATTTTTAAGGATGTTTGGAAATTTTTTTTAAGGACAAAATAGTGTTTAAGAAAAGTCCTTGTATTATTTCCCTATTAAGTAAATGTTATTTTTACAAATAAGCAGTAAAACAAAGCAATAAATTGATCGGTGAGTGGGCTACATTTACACCGCATTTACATTTACAGCTGACTCCCAAAGCTTTTGATATTCTTCATATTCTGTGCTGTGGTTTGTTTGCAACAGCAACAGAAATTAATTTTTCTATTAAGTTCAAACTGATTTTTAGCTTTTATTGCCATTTTTGCCTTCCTAAGGCCATTTTTTATAACCTAATTAAATGTATACATCATGTTTTGTGCCAAATTCTTACATTTAAATACAAATACTTACAATAAATCCAAATAGTAAGACACTACAGGGCTGTTAGCAATCAACTGATGAAATCATTTAGGGCAGCAAAACGATTAATCGTGATTAATCGATTCAAAATAAAGGTTTACATGTACATACTATATGTGTGTGTACTGTGTATATTTATTATGCATATATAAAAATAAATACACACACATATACATGCATATATTAAGACAAAATATGTTAGATTTATATAAAAAAATAAAATTATATACAAGTGTCAACATACAAATACATACAATACATACTATTTTTTTTAAATACATACATATGTGTGTATTTATACTGTATACATAATAAATATACACAGTACACAAACACATAGTATGTAAACACAAACTTTTATTTTGAATCGATTAATCTCAATTAATCATTTTGCAGCCCTACAATCAGTATCAACAAAATTTGTGTCTGGCACAGAATTTGCATTTGAAGTTGCATTTAGATGCACAGACTGTTTAATGCAGGACATCGATGCACTTACCCTGCAGTTAGATATGCATAATTAATGTTTTAATGTTAAAAAAAAAGATACTTGAAATTATTTGGGGGAATAAAGGGAAAATATACTTTAAATATAAGTAGGTGGCGGCAAATCACTGCATGAGTGAGTCATTGAATCATTCGTTCAACTGATTTTTTCAAATGGCTGATTGATTTAGTACACTTTGTGTGATATAAACTATATCACATAATATAAATATAACAGACTTATAAGAAGTCATACTTGCATATTTGCTAGAGCCCTGCATTTCAGCCTGAGCCCGACGGGCCCCAACTTTTTTCACTTTTTTCACGTCATATTTGAGACGCAGGCTGGGCTTCGGGCCTGTTCTAGGCGTCTCCTTATTTTTATATTTTAGACATCCACCAATTATGGTGAAAAAGAAAAAACGAGACCAGCTCAGAAGGCGTTTAATGTCTCCGTCAGCAGCAGCAGCGAGTGTGCCTTAGCGCACTTAGGCCTCAACGTAATAGGCTAAAGCTTGCCGCAAAGCACCTGGAAAAGTTATTACCATGAATGTATGGGGGGAAAACAGTAAGGAGTTTTTTTCAATTTATTTATTAATAAACTAGTGTTTTCTGAGTGAGTGTCGCAGGGATAAAGTTGCCGATCCTGACTCGCCATCTCTTCTTTGGACGTGCCTTTAGAGAGAAAAGCATCTTAACAGATTACATAATGAAAGGGTTTTTGTTTTCGATTTGTTTTATTTCATTAAGTAATAATTTAAAGCTTTCTATAGATATATTTATCATGTCTGTGCGGTATGTATTTGCTGAGTTTTGCTTCATTTTTGTGAAGCACTGCTGTTGAGATGACAGAAAGTGCATCATGTTTGTGTTCTTTATTTTATAAAGCACCGTTTGCAGCGTTTCGTTGATATTGTGAGTGCACACAAATAAAAGTAGACCCTTTACAGTTCCGAATAAGCAAAAATTATGGAATATTTTAAATTGCTTCCACTGAAAAAAATGCAAGTGATCACGCTGGTGCCTCCATGTCTTGCAAAGCGGCTTCAGCTTCCACTCTCCACTATTCAACGATTGAATATGCGCCTGATAGTGCACATTTATCTAGGAGTTTAATGTTTAAACTAACATTGTTTTATGCTTAAACTGTTTATTTTAGGCAAGTCGTGATGATTTTAGAGGGCAAAATTGATCAAACAGACTATGATCAGTATTCCGCTGGTCGGTCATTACTTTAAAAAACGAAAACTTATATTTAACGAACAAAAAATGCTTCAAACGTTTTTCTAAATTTACTTGGGCAAATAAAAAAACGAAAGGAAATATAATCACTTTGTCATTACATATAAAACTGAACTATTTTAATAGCTGAAACAGTAGTATAAGCTGTTTTGGGAGAATGGGCTGGGGACGGGCTCGGGTCGGACTCGGTGCCAAGAATTCTGATAAGCTGTAGGACAAGGGTCGGGCAAGGGCCTAAGCATCTCGGGCCAGGGCCGGGCTACGGCCTATATTCGAGGCCCATGCAGGGCTCTAATATTGAATATATTGAATATTTTGAATTTTGGGGGAATTCTAAATGTATTTTAATACTAAATCATATGTGCACACTTTCTGGGAGTGTTTTTGTTTGATTTTTGCCATATACATGATAATGTCAAATCACATATCATTTAAACAACAATTAAGACATTGTTGTAGATGATATATATCTCAGACCCCTACCGCACAGCTAATACACAGAGCTTTTTGATTTTCTCTCCCACCTGTTTATGTCCACTTAAGACAATCCGACTGTCCTTACATTAATACACCCCCAAGTGGTCTCAAGTAGTGCATTTGACCGTTCATGCAAACAGCTACATTACCAAGCACGCATGTGAAGGTGCACATAAGCATTAGAAAGCAGATGCTTTTTAGTCAGTCACTGAGTCCGTGGAAAGACTGGCATCGGTACATTTTTTACTGTAGTAGCAGTACTTCTGACATCCCTACGCAGTTCTGCCAGCGCTTTCCTGCACAGCTCCATTTGGCCCCATCACTATAGCAGACCATTAACCAATGTGCAGTAACACAAATACTCTGACGTATGGCTATACACACACAATAGAGCATAGTGAAAAAGAAACACCCCAGCACGGAGGTTATCCATCAACGTCGCTGCAGTGAGAAAATGAAAAGCTTTCATAAGGCGGCCCATTCCGGCTGGTGCATTTGCCATTGAGTGCGCTTGACAGTGTAAACAGATTTGTTGGCCAGCTTGGCTATCACCCCTCAACTAATGGGGTTGAAGAGGAATGGGCACACCACGCAGATACTGAACAGGAGCGTTAATCTTGATTCAGCTGTCATTCCCCCAATGAGGTGTTAAATCAATACAGATATGGCTCCCCAGTTCTAAGCTTTACTTCTCAAGTTCGCGCCCAAGAAGAAAGCTAAGACTTTAATGAGGAGCATGTAAACCATTTGCCGAGACTCTTTGAGCAAAGACAAATTCATCGGGCGCCATAGTCTATCAGCTTAATCATGGGGAGTTGTCAGGGGAAAATCGGATCTACCCACCACGCAAATAATGTACGCCGTCGTCTATCCTCTGCAGTGTGCGCTGTTAGTGAACCAAGACAATCCTGTGAGCAAACAATACCAATCAGCTCAGAGAAATGGCTGCGCTGATAAAGGTTGACTTGTTTTCAAAATGAGTGCTGACATGCAAAAAACTAACTAACAAATGAACAAACTAAATAAACAAGAGCTATGCTTGCAATCAAATTGCATTGTCAGGAATTATGCACACATATATCAGCGCGACGCCTGCTGGGAAACCTTTGGTACTTTGCGGTGATCTATGACTTTGGCATTTCTGGGGTTGCTCGCTGCCCTCTAAAACTATTAGCATCACCTGTGTGAGCCTGAACATTTGCATCAAAACAATAACTTGTCCACTCGTCCCACAATAAAGAAGGAAGACAGTAAGACCCACTAGAGAAATAATGAATTGATTTTTCATTTTTCTGCTTTGTATTATCTCGTTATTTATTTATTTTTTACTGAATGCCAGATACTCTTTGCTATGAAGAGAGGAAAGGGCTGGTGAGCCGCACAATTTAAAGGTTTGTTACTTCAAATGAAATTTGAATGAATCGCTTAAAGCCAAGTCTCTTTGTAAGCAGCGATGCCTGTACTTCTCAGCAACTGGGGAATGCATCACACGCTCATTATATTTTCGGTTAAAGATTTTCTTTTTCATTTTCTCTGTCTTAAAAGGTTTTGTTCACATCTTGCACTGATATTAACTCTCTTTGATCTTGTCATGGTCGATGATTTGCTGCCCTGTCAAGACAAAATGTGTTGTAATCTGAATGTGATGTCTGAGACTTCTGTTCTACCAGAATGTTTAAATTATCACATACAACAAGACAGGGTTCTTAGATATATATATATATATATATATATATATGGGTCTAATGAGGCTACATTTCTGACAAAAGCCCTGCAATGAAGTCCAAAAATCTGAAAGTGCACTGAACATTTTGGAATTTTTATGTAGATCCAGAAATTTAAAGTTTTAAACTTTCAAAATTTTAACTTTTAAAAACTATTTTGATTTTTCTAGGTCAATTAAAACTAAAGGAAGAAAAAACAAATATTAAGATTAAAACTTCAAATTATTATACTAATAATAAAACAAAGTACCTAAATAATTAAAAACAAAAAAAATATTTTAAAGCAGTTGCAATAAAAAAATAAAATATATACTAACATTAAAAAAAATTGTGCTCAGTAAATTATTTTTCTTTTTAAGAAATTCATATTTTTATTCAGCAAAGATGCAGTAAATTGACTACATCAACATGCAGTATCGTTGACAATAAAGGATAATATTAATATGTATTTTACAAAAATAAAAACTCTCTCTATATACACATTTTTATATGTGTGTGGTACATATTGTTGTGTTTTTTAATTAAGTAAGTACATTACAATATTAATACTGTATTGAATTTGAAAAATACAAAATAGTAGCATTTCCTTTGTGGTCTCAGACCTTTAGACCCCACAGTAAATATTGTGTATTTTCAAAATCAATTTCTTGATCGCTACATGCAATAGTGCAATGTCCAATTCAAACTGTACTGGTGATGTGGTAACATCCAATCATGATGCAGGTAAATATGCTGCCACAATCTGTTCCAGTCATATTCTAATCATATTTACATCAAAAAATATGTTTGAAATAGGTTCTGTGGTTGTATTGAATTATGATTGGATGCAGGTATCTCAAAGATGAAGGAAATGATTTGATATCAGGTATAGACAGAATCGTAAGCCTAGCCTTTGTGATATTGTTTGTGCCACACAGTGAAGGAAAAAGCACAAAGTAATAGGATGGGGGGAGGGCCGGTATGCTTTGAGGGAATTGACCACCTTGACAAGCGAGGTGGAATGGAAGTCGAAGTCAATCTTCGAGCAGCTTCACCGGCGTGACAAGTATACTGGAGAAATCCCTGAAGGGAAGGGCACTCCAATGAGTTTTCCCAAGTTTAGTGCCAGCCACTAGCAAACAGACAGGACCACACATCCAGGCATCATTTGAATTCTGATTTTACACTGTTATTCCCAATGAGAAGTCCATTAGGGCATGTAGCTATAGGGGCTACACTGCACGCTGAGACAGCGCTAATACAGAAACCATCAAAAAGAAATGTGCGCATTATGCAACAGGTAAACAAACCAAGCAAGAAAAGAGCAAAGGGAAAAAAAACACAGAGCACACAACATTGGGAAGAAAAGAGGTAGCCGACTGCCATTACATGCAATCACACTTGATGTGCTCCCTACCAAACAACATGAGCACTTTCTGTGTTCATTCAGCATGACAGGGACTACGGGCAGATCAGTCTGTTTTGTTTTAAGAAGACATGATTCAGTTCTTGAATTAGCTATTTCACCGCAGGCAGATTTGCACTAATTCACTTTTACAAGGATGCACTGGAGACTTGGGCAAAAAAAAAATTGGACCGCGTGCAAAACCATCAAGCAAAGCAGAGCAACCTGCTTCAGTGTTGCAGCATTGTGAAAATGTGACTCATACGTTCATTTTTTCTCATGCATTTCATATTTCATGAATTCTACAATTTGACTGCTACTGGGGTTTGCCTCTATACATCAAAATGTTACAGACTACAAAGTCAAAAAAAAAGTATTGCTCAGAAGCTGCTTTCATTTTAGATGATTCTACTATGAAAAATAAAATAGTAACAAGAAAGCAACGGCACAATATAGTAAGTGTACAGAGCTATACAGTTGACAAGGCTCAAATAATTCGTTCTCAGACTAATTTAATAAGAAAATATTGTGGGTTCATATTAAAATCTCAGATTTTTTTCTTCTCTTTCATACTGCATACTTACGTACCTTGGCAAACAGAAGCATTGTTCGTGACCATTTTGAAATGTTTCACGTAGTAGCAGAATACGCCTGTCAGACATGTATTTGAGCGCTTAATTCAGTTATAAACATAACCGGTCTGGCTGTTTATGGAAACTGACAACCGCGTTCAATAACCGAACTCACATTCGTAATTTTTCGGGATTCATAAGCATAAATTCGATGAACACCTGCTGTGCGAACGGAACTGTGAGTCATACAGTGCGACATATATACAAAGACAACCATGTTGCGTTTTAATGTGTCGTTCTGGTAACTTATTACAAAGAAGCTAAAATGAGCTGTACGTCACCTGAAAGTTTTAGACCAAATTTCTGTTTTCCATCTCCTCAGTTTTCTGGCTTGCGTGCGAGTTTTTAGAAACACTTCCGTTTTCACTCAGGTAAGCTAATGTTGGCTCCTTAACGCGCGTCTGGAATGGACTTGTGTCACGTCAGTTTCGACTTTCCAGTAATATATATGTTGTTGTCTTTAATATTTATTTTACTTAATGTTACTATGATTACAGGTGATATTCACAGGAGAAGATAAAAGATTATTGACATAAGCGACTCGAATACTGTATGTAAACTGTTCTTCTGCTTTAGCTGTGATGTGGACGTACCGATTCTAATACAATTTAGGACGATTATTAAAATTTTACAGTTAGCTGTCTTTAGCTATCGTACTTGTTGAGAATGGTCATTCAGCAAAAAAAAAAAATGAAACATTATTTACTTACCCTCATATTGTTCCAAAACCGTATTCTTCTTAAAGTAAACTATTCAACATTTGAGGCGGGTATGATCCATATAATCCCGGTTAAGCACTATAAGAGTACTCCATTATCAGTGACTTGAATTAGTGATGTCAGCTTCACAAAAGAGTCATTGTTTTGAACTCTTTTTGTGAACACTGAATCTGACTGAATCGGTTGATTCATTGGTGAACGAATCAGTCAGATTTTTTGAACGAATCGTTCAGTCCAATTTCTGAACCAAATCAAGTAATTCGTTCAGCAGACTCGGTTCAAAAGAACAATTATAATTTGTTTTTCAGTTCAACTAATGTTGAATAAATTCTCCTTTTGTATTCCATGGAAAAAAAATAACACCATATTGGTTTGTACTGATATAGGATTAAGTAAATAATGCCTTAATTTTCATTTTTGCATGAACTGTTCCTTTAAATAACATAAAGTCATTGTATAGAATATGTTACCGGTTGCTCCTTTAAGGGTCAGTGTGGGGCTAATGCAAACATTTCTAATACCTCACACATTAATTCAAAAACCCTCAGACGAGAAACCAGTGGAAACCTCTGAATAGGAAATTATGTTAAATTTGTCACTCCAATCCCTTGCAATAGAGTATTAGTTTGTGAGGTGGTAGAAACATGATCACACGCTGGGTAGGTGTAATTGAAAAATGGAGGCGCTCTTAGACGGAGAGCTATTACGATGTAACCCTCTTTGAGATGGAAGGCAATGTCAAATTGAACCTCTAAGCAAGCTACTCAAATGATGGCAAGTTTGCTTCAGAAATCAAAGAGACCCAGTGTGGTATTTTTCTGCCGACGGGTAAAAGCCCCATCTGTCACACAGGAAGAGAGACTATTTATTTGCCATAACCTATACTAAAAAGAAAGCAAATGAAAGTAAATGGAGGCCTGTTGAAAGCATTTGAATTTTTGAGTCCGTGAAAGTTCATATATCACACGTTGCTGTGTAAATGGTTCAATTTACAGCACTCTAAACAAATAATTAAAACGATATAGAGAATAATAAAACTTGTTAATATCAGTTCCTAAGACCTTCCTCAGAAAAAACTCTCCATAAACCAGGAATTTTATGAAAAGCTTCAATGCTTCAGATAACAATGTGGATCAATTGCAATTTTCCTGGTCTATAGGCCTAGCAATTTCCATTGTCTGGGGTAAATTCAGTGATGCATTTTAAATGTCAACATTGTGTGTGCTTGCATCTGTTCTCTTGTGAAACGTGCAAGAAAATATGTAACACCACTGAGTGACTGATAAGCAATAGACTATGTAGCTTTGCACATGTGATTTAAATACATAGGAATTAATTTTCCATAAACACATAGCAGTGCAGTGCCTCCCTGAACATGAATTAAGAATTGCATTGGATTGCAAACTTAAAATTTGTGCAATTTATTTATTTTTTGTTACAAATACTTTCTCTCATCTTCCCAGACTAATATATATCAAGACATCAGTGTAAATTCTGCGGTGCTATGAAAACACTGGCCTGTTTAACAGTGCATCTCAACTGCCCAGCAACACTAGGGTGTGGCTACCTGCTTATTCAACCAATCGCAGGTAGGGAGAGTGTTCAGGAAACTTGTTGAAAAACAGTTCCATCCTGTCACCAAAGAAATTACACGCTTCACCTTTAGGGTTTAAATGCTGAAAGATTTCCTCACTCAAACAAACAGGTGAACCGTGCTGGAAGATCTAATTGCTTTTCTCACTTTCTCTTTGAAAACTGCTCCTTTTGCTTTCTCTTCCAACATCACTTCAAATATAGCCATCAGCAGTGATTTCTGAAGTTACTTGGTGGTAGCAGTCAGGTCAGAATCCTGGGCAGTAAGACAAAAAAAAACGCTAAAATGGTTGAAAATAGAGCAATATGTCAGATATTTGAGTGGAAACAGGCAGTGAGACAGCAGTGTAAACAGGCCAATTTAAGAGTGTGTGTTAACAATTGTTATGGCGACCCTTCCCTGTCTCCCTGAAACTCTTTATAACTCACTGCTGCTAAAACAATCAAACAACCAGACAGACAAAACAACCATTGAGAGAGTTTATGTCATGAATCGACTGTCCTCCTCAAAGTGTCTAAGTGGGAATGGGGGTTTAAAATGGGGGTGTAAAAACTTTGCAGACAATTACATCGCCCTCCAATTTAATAGCTAAATTACAGGCTCAGCAACAAGCCGTGTGACATAAACATTCACAAGCCTGCTGAAAGCACAACAACATTGATCGGTGATGTACGTGTATACAAAACTCAATGCAAGCAGGCAACGATTATTGTAATTAATTAAGGCTAATTATCTCCATGAAAATGTTCTGAAACCACTGACCTTTTTTGGATTGAAATTAAAGATCTTCTGTTAATGTCAACACAAAATGTCATTTGCAAACCATTTTGATGCATTTGTGAGTTATTGGGGATGTTCAACAAGAAAAAAAATGTTGGGTAGGGTCTGATTTCATCCGTTGTGCATTGAGTGGATCATGAAAAGTGCACATTGTTAGTAGGGGCTGAAAAATATGACAGCAAAAATCGTCATAGTACATTCTGACATATGTTTTGCTTTGGAACCATGAATAATAGGACGAGGAATGTGTATTAGAAAACTATATGGGGTAAATTTAGATTTTTGTGTCAGTAAAATACACATGACTATACCATGTTTTGAGTCAATGATGTACATACATTTGGACAATATTATTACTAAAATAAAATAGTCTGCCATTGTTTAATAGCATAGCTGGGCAGGGCAGTTCTATGACCCATAATAGCAATTCTGATGGTCTGCCATAACATAAATTTTTAACAGACTGTTTGCATTATTACTAAGATACTGGGGTAGTTTTGCTTTATAGCCATGAAAGTAAGAGACTCGGTAATAGCCAGAACATTATCAATGGTGGTAAACATTTCAGGGATCCAAAATGCTCAGATATTTTCATTTCAAGTCTTTTTGGCACAGAAAAACCAGTGATTAATCCAAAACAAGCTTCCATTTTATATTAACAATAGGAGATGGCAAGAGGATGTGGCTGTAACGGTTATGACAGCTGTGAGTTTGACGGCGCAACTCTCTTGTTAGATAAACGATGCTGGCAAATTTCACAAAACTCCAAACAAGAGTTGCTTTTTCTTTCTGACTCCAGCCTGTGCTGTGAATGTGCTGTCGGATTTTTCAATACATAGATGTTGAGGAAAGGTAATTTGCTGTTTCAAGCTGCTGTTATGTAATGCTGATGTGAAATATTAATCACGAAAAGCTCAGGACTGCCAAATCTATGCTAGGGAAAGTGCTTTTTGTTAACCCCCTAAACTGCACGCAGGTGGCAGACCTTCCATCTTGAGCAGGGTGTACTTGCAAGAGTATGCAGTTTTCTTTCTCCCTGGTGTTTGCGTTTGTGTGTGTGTTTGAGGCGGTGGTCGACGGCTGCGAGTGTGTTTGCATGTGCATTTGCGTATGCAAGTATGCATTTTTCCTGTTTCTCAGTGCTTCGGATTCCGTAATTGAAAACTAGCGAAATGCAAGCAAAAGGCCAAAAGCTGCATCTGGTCAGAGAGCATGTTAAATTCAGTGAGACTGTCTGGAGCAAAAAATGCTTTTTGCTGATGCACAAATTCTTTTACTGCCTTGGGTAAGCATACATCAGTTCCTTGAGCAGATGTGGCAGATATTTACAGTTTTTTACTCTGTAATGCATACAGGCGCGTTTTACACAAGTACTGTAGCAGTACCGTGATGGTATTAGATGATTATTCCATGGTAGACGATATAAGGAGGAGCCATTGTTGTGCAAAATTTTCCCATCCCCAAACTATTGCAACATTTTAAAATGTATTTTTAATTAAAAATAGTTTAAGAAAATTAATGTCAATTTGTCACGTTGTATACAACAATTAGTTCTGGTCCTTAAATTTCATTGGTCAATTAAGGTTTTATTTATTTATTTATTTATTTAATTTATTTTTTTACATAATTACACCAATAGGTGGAAACAAGTGACTGCATTATGAGTCATTGACTCATTCATTCAACCAATTAGTTCAAAACACTAATTCATCCAGAAATGAATAAAGCAGTTGCCAGACACATATGTCATTAACGCTGCCTCATTTCAGAAAAGCAACCATTATAAAATAGACTGACATTGGTTGTGAGCTGTAATTACTGTAATTGCTTTCTTACTTTGGAATGTAATGGTTGTATTTCTGAAATAAACCATTTTCGGTGGGGTTATCCGGCCGTCATATGCAACCTCTGGAGGGCACAGCCTTTGAAATAAGACACAGCAGGTGAATTTATTTATGAGAAAGTCACTGAATTATTTCTTTAGCAGAGCAAAAAAGTTTAAAGTCCCCCTGTAGTCAAAAATTGTATCCCTTAAAACTCATCTTTGATCATCAAAATGACATATTTAAAGGTGTTTTCTTGTGAAAATAATTTTCTCATTCCTTAAAACAGCTTAAATGTAACTCTACCCCACTTGCCTTATTTACTATACGCGGATCTATGAATACGCAAATTAGCCCCGCCTGCGCTTAGAGCCAGAGCCTCCTGATCCACTAACTGAACTGTAGTAAACGCAATATAATGGCCAAAGACGGATAATGACTGATAAAACTATGTTTTTACTAGTGGACAGTGGATACTGTAACATTACTTACTTGACGACGTTGTGTCGTCAAATGCCTTGAAGGCCCGAATGCAGCCTAGTTTGTGATTTCAATCCGCACCCGCGAGCACATGCGTGTGAAGTGCGGCCGCCAATGCCGGAGAGGTGGGTCTGACTCCGGGCTACTTTACACTGTTGCCGCGGGTTATTATTCAAGTTAGCGGTTAGCGGCTAGCGGTTTTGCTCTGTTTAATTTTTGGTTTGTGCTGGTAATCCTATATATTTTTGCTTGATAATAATAGGAATCTATTCATTGACGTGATTGATTATTGAAGTTGGTGACGTAGCAAAAAAAGGGCTGTTTCAAACCGTGTTTATGGGACAGCCTTTGGAAAACTAGTTTTAAGGAGAAAATACTCAGTATTTGGGTTGATTAATGGATTGGCATATGGATTGTTTAAAAGCATGTTAAAACACCACATAGATAAATAAACAACATAAAAAACTTGGAACTTACATTTTTGTTTTTGAACTGCTATATGAAAGCAACATCACAACATACACTTGAAAAATTACATTTTCAGCGCAAGTTCATCTACAGAAACCAATTTTATCTCTTATTTTATGAGTTTATTATTGATATATCAAAGCGCATTCTTGACAAGCAGTTGTGGTGATTTCGTTCTTTTCCCATAGTAGATTGGAGCCTTACCTCCATTATCTAACATGCCAGCTGAGGACTGACTTGCCTTAAAGGGACTTTATGTACTGCAGTACTGAATGATTACACACTCTGGTACTTCAAAGAAGACCATGATATTACTACGGTACATGCCCAAAATACCACGGTAATAATACCATGCTGCTTTTTTGTTAGTGAAGACTCTCAGTCTAATCCAACATTTTTCAGTCAAATGAAAACACCCCTCTAACCAGTCCTTTTTTTTTAACACATTGTACTTTGATGGTCAAAGCTGAAGCCATTATCTAAGTGCATTATAAAAAGATTACATCAGCTTCAACTGAAACCTTTCAGGCTTCCGGTAAAATGGCTCTGGATGGAACGAGTACATGTTGTACATGAGTAGAGGAAATTGCAAATGACTGGGAGGAACCGAGGCATTTATGCGTAGAGTGCATGACAGTGCGGTGAGGTGCATCTTTATTAACTACAACTGAGGTGGGCAAGGCTAAGGTAGACGTAGTGTGCACTTCTGATCTGAAGATCAGTGCGCTGTTGATCTAAAGATCCTAATAAGAGGGTTTGCACAAAAAGCGCTCAGTGAATTTATGAGCAAACGAGCTCCACCCGCAGCGAGGACTCCCCAGTTGCCCTGTCGCTGCACCTGCTGCCTCTTTTTCTCAATAACGCCAGTGTTTTAGCTGTGAGCTTTAAATGCGCTTATATCAGCACTCATGCTCGAGGCCTGTCATCTCAACGCGCCGCTGCTGAGTTTCCTCCGCCTGCGATCTGTCTTTGATCACAACTCTCTGGCTGATGAATGGCACCATGTAGTCGGCATTTCAGAGGGTAAATATCCATTAAACGTTGGGCATCTGTCTCTGGGCGGCCTGGCTGACGAATGAATGAGAATCGGCCTCGCTGACGCCAGGTCAGTGCTATTCTGAGCTAAACATGAAGTCTTGCATTATTCATATACCTGCTTTGTGAACAGATGCAAATCTGATCTCCAAACTCAAACAAATTTTTCTTGCATAACCACGGTCCCCTGCAAAAGAGAGAGGCATTTGATCTCTTAGGTTGAAGAGTACATCGACGGATGCATGCAGAAGGACTTTAAGAGCTTTTTTAATGGTTAGCCTTAAGCTATACTAACTCCTATTGTCAGGTTGATATTCGCAAATCACAGATTCAATTAACAATTTGTGCATTACATATATAAGACATGCTACAATACATCATGTTAAACTCATAATCCACATTTATCTGTATCCCATATTGCATGTTAACTGAATCATGGGTGCAAAACTATTTATTTGCATATTCAGATTCTCCCCCCGAGGTGATCATCAAAGTATGAAAGTGTGTCGTTAAACATTCATCAAGATGAAGAATTACCCACCTCTACAACAACGTGAACATAACACTGAAAAGAATCAGATGTTGAAGACTGGAAGTGCTCTATCCTAATTCGGAAATCTGTTTAGCTCGGCTTCATCCATTTAATGGCATAAATATTCTGTTAACATTTGTTTGGAAATGGGCCATGTTTACATTATCAGATAGGAGCATCGCAATTTGCACAGAATGAGTTGAGGAATGCTACCGACTTTGTTTGGTCATGGCTAAGTGGATGAAAGAACCCCCAGATTGCTTTCTTATCAATTATACATTCGCTGGGACACTGCTATCCACTCTGCTTACCAATGGAGAAGACCAAACAGCAAGGGAAGAAAGATACAAATGCGACAACAACAAAATCCAATCTCACACATCAGCGTATTCATTTCAAACTCGTGAAGAGACCATCATAGCCGGTCTCCAGCATAGGTTCTGTTTTCAAAGCTGGTCCAGTGGTGTTCAAATCAGGCTTCTTAAATTGTTAACGCAGCAAGACCTTAATGGTCAGGATGATAGGAAGCATCAACAGCTAAAGGTTTGCAACAGTGTTCATTTAGATGTTTTTTGTTGCTGTTGTTTTGTTTTCTTTTAGCCATATTTTTTAATACAAATTCTATTTAAATGTAGTCAACAGATTTATTTTGCATTTTATAATCATTAACTTCAGACCATTTTATTCTAACTAAAATGGAAAAAGTAACAGATCAAAATTAATAATCAATAATTATAACAAAAAAAGTAAATTTAATAATAATTTAATTGAGCAATTTTTCCTTTCTATTAAAAATGTTTTTTTATTATTTTAATACTTATACAGTTGAGGTCAAAAGTTTACATACACCTTGAAGAATCTGCAGAAATGGTAAATATTTTACCAAAATAAGAGGTATCATATAAAATGCATGTTATTTTTTTATTTAGTACTGACCTGATTAAGATATTTTACATAAAATGTGTTTACATATAGTCGTTCAAAAGTTTACATACACTAAATTCTTAGTACTGTGTTGTTACCTGAATGATCCACAGCTGTTTTTTTTTCCTTCTTCTTCTTCTTCTTCTTTTTAAGTGATAGTTGTTAATGAGTCTCTTGTTTGTCCAGTTAAACTACCTGCTGTTCTTCAGAAAAATGCTTTAGGTTCCAGAAATTCTTTGGTTCATTTTTGAATATTTGAACCCTTTCCAACAATGACTGTATGATTTTGAGATCCATCTTTTCACATTGAGGACAACTGAGGGACTGCAACTATTACAGAAGGTTCAAACACTCACTGATGTTTCAGAAAAAAACACAACATTAAGAGCTGGGGGGTGAAAACTTTTGAATTTAAAGATCAAGGTTTGTCTTCTGGGAAACATGTAAGTATCATCTGTTGCTTTTAAAGGGCAGTATTAAATGAAAAAAAAAAAAAATATATTTAGGCAAAATAAGAAAAATTTACAAATCTCAATTCTGTTCAAAAGTTTTCACCCCTGGCTCTTAACTTGTAATAGTTGAGTACGAGTCCCTCAGTTGTCCTTAGTGTGAAAAGATGGATCTCAAAATCATACAGTCATTGTGGGAAAGGGTTCAAATACACAAAAAATGCTAATAAACCCAAAGAACCTGAAGGATTTTTCTGAAGACCAGCGGGCAGTTTAACTATTCAGGACACTAACTATTAAAGAGACTCATAAACAACTATCACTAAACAACAACAACAAATAAAACCCACAGCTGTAGATCATTCAGGTGACAATACAATGTTAAGAATCAAGTGTATGTAAACTTTTGAGTAATTTTTATAATTTCAACTACTATTTTTTCTTGTAGACTATATGTGAACATCTTTTAAGGGAAATATCTTATTCAGGTCAGTACTAAATTAAAAATAACATGCATTTTGTATGATCCCTCTTATTTTGGTAAAAGTTTTGCAGATTCTGCAAGGTGTATGTAAACTTTTGACTTTTGTATATGAAGAGTTCAGATGCAAAACCAGCTAAAAGCCATCTGGGTCAAAAATTAGATAATGATACTGAGTGAATGCTCCTGACACATAGTATACGTCCATCAAATACTTTTAAATCCCAGCCTCAGCCCAATTAGAAGTACCAGTACTTACATAGAAACCTATACAAAGTAGGCAGAAAAAATGCTCATTTTAAAGAAAAAAATCAGGTGGATTTAGAGGCTTTTGCATTGGAACTCTTCATATATAGGCCAGCAGAAAACCACCCTGGACCAGCATGGAAATTCAGTTTGAACTGGGCAGCAAACAAGTAAATCCATCATGATCAAGCTCAGTCCAAATCCACAGAAAAAATAAATAAACAAAATAATGATTATGCTGTTTACCTTAAACAGGCGGAGGATATTAGCCACCATTATAGAGACAGAACTGGACGACGCTCCAATGACGCCCACCACCCTTTCTGGCTTGGTAATGATGGGCGATCCTCCACCTTGGCACTTCACATCCGTGCCGTCCTTTTCGATGAGCGCCTGGACAAACGTGAGCGACTGCTCCAGAGCGTGAGTGTCACGCGAGCATGTGTCCAGAATGCGGGCGCCCAGCGTGATATTTGGAAGCAGTTCATGGTCATTGTTGATGCGGTCCAGAGCAAAGAGCATAGCTTCCAGACGGTGAATCCCCTTTTCCTTTTTTAGCTCACCGCAGGGCTTGCCCTCGTGACCCCGGGCGTGAACCGGAAACAGGCCCCCTAATGAAATGTCCCCATCAATCCGGATAGAGTTTAGATGCGTGTGGCCTGGACCTTTGGGCCTTGCAGCCAAAGCAGTCAGAAAGAGGTAGAGAAAAACCAATGCTGAGCCTTGACAGCGACGGTTGGTCCATCCAACCATTTTGCCCATGGCTGAAGACATTGCAGCAAGCCGGTTTCAACCGAAGCGTGTCTATTTTTGGATGTGAGATGTGTCACAACTGAGTTGATGGGTCAGTGGAGGCACCCTTTCGCAGGGCACAATCTTTTAAAGTTCATAGTTATGTCACGTAGCGATGGTTTTGTAATTGAATGGAATGCTCATCAGGTTCTTTAGGCAGCAGTTCTGCGTCAATCCGCTTTATCTCCTGTCAAGGAACTTCCTCTAGAGTCCTTTGATGAGATTAAAGGTTAACCGTACGTCTTTGGTCCTTTGCTCCCTCTGGGTTTCCAGTCGGCCTGTCTCCTAGTGGAGGAGGTTGGGGGTCTTGTGCTGCGAACACGAAGCTTCACCCACCTGTGAGCCTTCCTGAAAAAAAAAAGATAGGAAGAAAGGAATGAGTAAGCACCACAGAAAGGCGATACAGTCAGATGTTTCTGTGTCAGTATGGGCATTGCAGCACTTATGTTCTCTTCCTTAAACTTTCCTTTGCAGCATCTTACTGAAAACAGCTTTCTTACTGAAAATCCGCTTGCTTTTTCTCACATTCTCCCTCTCTCTTCCTCTCTATAGTTTGAATTTAAAACGTTGCTATGGGCTCCCAAGGTCGAGAGAAATATGCTTTAGCTCCCACATGTCTCTTTTCAACATTCTGAATGAAGGAGCTGCATTCCAATGAAGAGCTCCTATCCAGCGAGAGAGAATTATCTATGTAATGTGCTGTTTTCGTTTTCCCCCCATCTGAAATGACAAGCTCTGATAAAGAAAATGAGTTCGGCTGATGAAAACTGTTCTGCATACACCGTATACTGACAAAAGGCAGACCCTTTAATCTTTCGCCGCAACGGTCACCGCAGGATATTTAAGTTCTCGGAATGAATTGTTATTTTGGAAACCTCGGGGTCATTAATTACTTGAAATGAGATTTAATTTGTATGACACTGATCTGCGTGTGAGGACAAGTTCCTTCCCACAACTTTGACAGTCACCGTTATCATTACTCGCTTAATTGTTGCCTAATTGGGTTAAAATTAACATACTGGAATATTCCATTAGGATTTTGTGTTTTCAGTATGCATGTGCATATATTTGAGTTCCTAATTCTTTTGAACAGAAATTTTGCTTGGTGAGTTGCAAATACACCAAATTGATCTAGACATGTTTTTAATGCCTACACATTATCGTTATCATTCACCATCATGATTCACTGCTTGACTTGTTTTTACCTCCTCTAGCACACTGACGATGTCATTTCTCTGCCGTTTTATATGCATCTATTAAACATAGCTTTAAAATCTCCCTTTATATTGCTCTTTCTGTACAGTACTGTGTGTTTTTAAATGATCACTAAATGCACAGTTACGCTCTTGGATACTTTCATAAAAATACTGTGCATTTCTTTAAACATGGATGCAGTTTAAGCAATTATTTTCAAGCCTTGATCTCAGCAAATCTTTTTTTGCACCGTTTGGTTCACCTCACTTATTTACAAGGTGACAGAAAAATATCAGAAATTCTCTTTTATGCCTTTGTAAGTCTAACTGACCTGCTCTCATTCCATCTAGTTTTTTTTTTTTTTTTCTTATCTCACCCTCACTTCCCACCTCTTCCCCTATTAGTACACTATACACTGGCTCCACACTTCTCCTCCAGTGCACAGGCACTTCAAAGAATTACAACAGGGCCTCTGAAGTGACTCTGAAATGCTTTTTCAATGTTGGCAAATGTGCTTTGATATTAAAGAGTGAACTGGGGAATCCTTCCTCTGGGAAAAGAAGTTTGTGTGAGAGACCACGGTAAGGCTTGAAGCACATGTTCCATTCTCCCACGCTCACAGCTAAGAGGAACACTGCCAAACACGTGAGAGGTGGAACACAGCCTAGATTCAAAGGTGTTTTGTCTTCAATGATTTACCGTTAGGTGTTGTTAACAGTGTTGGGGAGTAACCAACTAAAAGTAGCAATGCTCCTAACTCAGCTACATTTTCAGCATTGTATTTTTTTTTTTCAGAATTGCAGCACTCGTTCCAAAAAAACAAAGTATGTTTTTTTATATTGTGCATGAAAATGTCTCAGCGTTTAGCTTGACTGTAGCTTGAGTTAAATAGCTACAGCACCAAGTAACTTCCCCAGAACTGGTTGTTAATAAACTCCCTTATATTTTTAAGGCGACGCCAAGCTTGTTAGATGGCTGTTGACCCATATGAAGCTGTCAGCATGATCTGCGATCATTGCTGTGATTTGCGGGGAGTGTCAGCCCTACCACAGAAGTTAATTTAATTCATTAGTTAAAGTTAATTGACACTGCATGGCTGTCTGAGGATGTAATGGAGATATAATAAGCGCTGAGAGTTTCTATCAGCAAAAGGCTTGAAACCGATAGTGGATAACAGCAATTAGAAATTTTGCTCTATTTGTGGTATTCTCAGTTATTTCAAACCTGGAGTGCCAGAAACAGTTTGCCGTAGTAATTAGAATATTCCGAATTATTAAAACATTGAAACTTGACTTGAAGTTCACATCTAGTTCTTTCCTGTAAAGACACCATTAAAGTGGTAGAATTAACACAACCTTTATCACTTGTGTGTTTAGAATGAGAAAAATTGCACACCAGCTGTTGAGGTCTTTTCCAGGGATCAGTGATATCTGACTACTCTTACAAAAGGCAGCATAGCACATTTTCAGTGGTGAAAAAATCATGGTAATGCCTTCCTTTTTCATTTTATGCACAATACCATGGAGTATCACCATAGCATATTTTGAATTACTATGGAGCACCATATAAATACCAAATTATATAGATATAGTAATTTGGGCTTTTATGTTTTATGGGGATATTCTATAGGCATAATGGGTTTTATACTGTACAAACTGTATTTTCTATCCCCCTACCCTAAATCTACCCCTCACACAAAATGTTCAGCATTTTCAGTTTTCAAAAAAAAAAAAATCATTATGTATGATTTATAAGGAGATGGAGACCAAGAAAAATGTCCCCACAATGTCAGAAATTACTGGTATTACTATCCTTGAGGGGACATTTGGTCTCCTCCATAATGTAGGAAATACCAGGACCACACACACACACTTTTGACTAGCTCTCAAGTAGTAACATTACCTACAAATTGTTAAAACAAGTATATCAAGTAGGGTTTTGACACAAATTTCACAATTTGATTCTGATTCACAGGCTTGCGATTCGATTTACAGTACATGGCAAATTTTCTCAAGGTAAAAAAAAATCTCTCAAGTAATGCTGTAAAATATAGAGAGAGTCAGTTGGTACTATATTAGTATAATATTGAAGGTTATTATAAACTGATTTGTATACAAACGCTTACATTTTTAGTTTTTAGAATAATAAAGTTTACAAAGATTACATACTTCGTTTTTTGAAATATAAACATTTAAATGGTGGCTGTCATAAAAACTTGACGGATATATTCAAACATAAACACTGAAGAACAATAAAACAATTGATATAAATAATCAAGCTGTTATATTGACTTCTTCTCACTGATTTAGTGATTACATAAGTTGTACTCTTTCTTTAAACATACCTTCGGATGTTCATTCAAGTTTATTTCTCGCTGTAATTGGTATTAAAGCAAAGGAGATGATCAGTTCACGTGTGCTTCACAGTGCCACTTCTCTGAGGCACAGCGATCTGTACTCCACATAAACAGCGCCAAAATGGCATTTATTGTTTGGATACTGTAATAAAATGGACAGAATTTGAAATCTAAGACTTTGTTACGCATCAAAAGGAACAAAGCACAAAGCTTATTGCGATTTATTGGATGGGAAGCACGCTACAATGTTCCGTTCATTATCTGAAAACAGTCCCCTGATAGCGCACATACATCACAGAGACGTCTATTTGACGTCTGCATTTAAATCTGCAAGACATTTTTTTTGAGTGTTTGCTCATCTGCAGTACGTCTATAGGATGTTTCCTATCAGATGTCAAATAGATGTCTATTAGATGACTTAGATATTTATGATTTAGAATGTATGTAAAACTAACATCTTACAGACGTTTGTCAGATGTTTTTACACAGCAGATGCTCTCCAGATCAAGCGATCTTTAACAGACATCTTGCAGACGTACATGTGCTATCTGGGGCTAGACTAATCGATTTTTGGTATTTAAGAAGCAGTATTGTTTTATAAAAATGAGAATTGATTAAAATCGGGAAATCTATATTTTTTTTAGTATTCAGTATTAAGTGTATTTTTGTCTTAAAGCACTGCCAAATTGCCACTTTTGTTGTTACCTTCTTTATACTAAAACATTTTAAAAATCTGCCAGTTCAATATGACAAAATACACTCATTGTTCAAAAACTAGTCTTAATATCTTAAGCAACCTTGCTCCTCAAGTTAATTCATTTTGCTTCAATGATTTTTATATTTTAACTAGAAAATTTGACTTTTTGTAACGGTACACTAGTCCTTGAAGTTTAACCTTTTATGGCTGTCACATTTTGAACACTAAACCATTACAGCCTTGAGTCACACACCATAACCGGCCTCTTTCTGAATAACAGAGAAAGTTTTCAAAAAACTGCTACACCTGTGTATAGTTTTATGTAAGGTTTTGAAATTGCAGACGTGTAATCAGTGCTGTGAATAATATGTTTCTGTTTATGTCTCCGTCATCCCAAAATGTCTCCTGCTAGGGGTCGCAGCGCGTAGCTTGATTGCTAACCAAAGGCACATTAGAGCCAGTAAGTAAGCAATCATTAAATTCCTTGAGGAAAAGGGGAAATGGTTGGAGCAGACATTTTGTTTGCCTGTAAAGCAAAAACACCTTCAATGTAAACACTTTGGCTTTATTTGACGTTTATAGGATGGGAAGATTGTCAAAACAACATCCACATACTGGCACAAGTAAACACTCAAGGCACTGCACAATCCTACAAATGAGCCAACAACCAGGTACATACATTTGGTTTGCACACTGGATAATGTTGTCATCTGTTGCCTTTCTCAAAACACAGAGCAGATACAATGTTAATGTGGATGATAAACAAAAGAATCACACCAAAAAAAAACAATATAGCGCCTTAGCGCTCGTTGCTATCTCTAGATAGCATTTTAAAGAGATTTGTACAGGAAATTCTGTAACTGCCAATAATATTTAGCCGTTCCAAGCGCACTTATTAAAAGTTATTTCCATTTTCAGTAACCCTACAGCACTCTACTTCTTAAAAACAATCCAAGTGTGTGCAAGCGCTAGTATGCATACCGTAGAATACCAACCTTTAGTCTGCAGGCTGCCCAAGGGAGCCTCCACTTAGCAACAGGCTAATAAATCTTCGCTGGTGCAGTGTGCCGCAGAGAAATGGTATTGTTCCTCATATCCTATCTGATATCATACTCAAGTGTGTGCTCAAGGAAATATTAGATATGGCAATTATAAATAGCACTAATGAGATCATTATCTGTTTCACATAATGCTTTACATATTTGGAGGCTTACTCCACCTCCGAAACCCTTAATGCTAAGCCACTGCTGTTGTGAAAGGACAATTACTTATCGTGCACTGCAAAATTAGAAGCACAAATTGCAGTCTCACTGGGAATGTTTTTACAGCATACATATTCTCGATAAAATTAACCCATCTGCACGGTCTCGGGGAAAGTCACGTGCGAAAAAAAGCTGCAGAATTTGGATCACATCGCACCCACACGTGCCATTCATGGCTTTCTTTTTTAAAGCACCTCCTTGTCTCGGCTTCTTTAAGCGTGTTGGGCTGACACCATTCAGTCAGTTAGAGCTGTAATTGATCTTAAAGGAATAATCTCTTTCCCATCTCTTCTAGAAGCAGGAGAGATGTGGGCCACAATGGGAGGAGGTGCCATGGAAGAGCTCTCATTCTGGGAACGGATCCTTTGTAAGAAGACTGAAGGTGACATGGTGGGTTTAATGCACACCCTTTCGAGTGGAGAAGTAATTTGGACCTGATCATTCACCGCAAATTCACGTTAATCAATGTAGAGTGAATCAGGCAGGCTAAGGTCAGACCTGTTTTCCAATTCAAAGCTCAACCAAAGCTTCAGTTTGAGTCTGGGAACAGATAAGGGACTTACACAAATAAAATGTGTGATTAGTTAAGATGGAGACATTGAAACACACCGTGAAGAGACCTATGGCAAAATGAAAAAAACAGCTCTGCTGTTGACTTGGTAGTTTCCATTGATACTTACAAAAGCCAGTCATTAAATGAGTTTGATTTCTCTGAAAAATTGGCAAGGTCATACTGGAAATATTACTGAAAGAAGGTGTTCATTTATAGTTTCGCATTATTTTGTTGCTAGCAGGGTGAATTTTATGAAAGTATGTCGAGGTCACGTTTAATCCCAAAACCAAGTAAAGAAAACTATAGGGAATTACAATTTATATTAAAAAGGTCTATTTTTACCCTATTTTTGGGAACATTAAGAATTTTCAGATTTTTATTTGTCTCTACCATTAAGCACATTTCCCTCCAAATTCTTATTTTGATTTTTTTACAGAAATTATAAAAATAAAACTGTAATAAAACTGTAGTGTAATACAAAAAAAATGTCTTTTTGTTTATATGATAAAAGTCATTGGTTAACAAAATGGCTTTGTTATCAACAGTCTTCAAAATACCTTCTTTTATGTTCGACAAAAAGAAAGGTCTGAAACGACGTACTTTTTTTTTTTTTTTTTTTTTTTTTTAAATCATATGATACTCTAAATAAGAAACTAAATCTGCCAGCAGGTGGTGGTAAATGTCTTTATGAGTCATTCATTCATTTGATTCGTTCAAATGGCTTATTTATTCAGGAATGAAGTAAACTTATCTCTTTATGAATGGGCTTTTGAATCTTTGCTTCACACGATTCATTCAAAACACGGATTCATTCAGAAACTAAACACTGCTGTGTTGCTCTGAGATCCGCAACAATTCTGCTATGGCTTCAGAGGTAATATGTTCTCGGCAAAACTGAGCAAAAACACTTTGTGTTATTGTGTTTAAAATATAACTTCTTATTTACTGAACTGTTGTATAAAATCACATTTACACTCTTGATAGATCGGGACAAAATCCACACTCGTGTCAAATTGCTCTTGCTGCCCTTGGATATCGTGTGATATGTGATATACTGTATATAAATATGAAACACATACAAGAGCATTTTTTTTTGCACGAATATCTTGAATTTTCTTTTTAATTTTCTGCTTCGGATTTGTCAACAGTCAACTATATGAAATATAAGATGACGTACAGGTCTGGGGGCAGGGCCAGTGCGTTAAATGCGTTAAAATATTTTAAAAAAATTTTTTTTTATAAGTAAATAAGATAACATGTTAAACTGGCAGCCCTAATGTGTGTGTGTGTGTGTGTATAGTCAAATGATATAGATGTTTATTTATTGATTTATTTTTATGAGTACAAAATGGCAGTAAGATGTAAAATTACTTTTTTAATTTCTGTATTTTTCTGTGTCACATGATCAAATAATTCTAATATGGTGAAACACTCAGGAAACACTTATTATTATTATCAATGTTAAAACTGGCTGTTTTTTTTCAGGATTCTTTGATGGCTTAAAAGAACAGCATTTATTAGAAATAGAAATCTTTTGTAATATTATAAATGTTTTATATTGTTGCTTTGAGAATCAATTTAATGCATCCATGCTAAATAAAAGTATTAATTTCTTTCTTTTTTTTTAAATTAAAAATGTTATTTTATTTTTAGTACTATAATGAAAATGGATGTTTATGAACATCTTGATGGTCCTAAAATATGATTTCTTAATAATTATTAGTTTTTTGGATCATTGTTGTAAAACCTATCAGGATAAAAACAGCTAAGGCTGAAATAACATTCAAACATTATCATGTCGGTGCAGGATTTACTGATATTAGTTGAGCTGTTTACTCATTGTGGCTGAGACCTAAATAATTCAATCAGGGAATTTGGAGCAGCATAATCCAATGTATTTTAAACATGGGTTCCCTGTATCTGAAAATCACCTGGTTGACTCAAGGCCTAAAGAGACTGAGTCAAATTGAAACACCAACGAGATAAACACAACATGACAAATCACAAAGCTTTGTCAACTTTTCCATCACATTAGTGGAATAACAAAGCATATTATCACATCCAGATAACTGTACAGCCTACAACTGAAATTAGCTTTGGGATCAAGAGAGCATGTCAGGAAATATTGTTCGTTTGAGAGATCCCTAAGGCTCCCTTGCTGATTTAGGCAAATATCGCATAAAGTTTTTGGCCCAGGCAATAAAATGTTGCCACGATAAGCATTTTGTTGACTCGCTGACCTTAAGGGCCATTATTGTTGTCTCGTGATTGGCTGACAGGTCTTTCAGCCATGCAGATGGTGCTTGTGCACTCTTCCTAGAATACAGTGGACTCACAGCCACACACTGTACGAAGATAAGAAGGCCAGGCACTTAATATTTTACTAGCTGGCTGCTAGTGAGTACCATGGGGCTTGCACCCCGCCAAAAGACAAAGATAGAACTTGAATGTGGGATGTCACAGTCTGAAAAAAGCTTCGAGACTGCATAGCGAGCAACAAATCAGAACACACACACACAACTCTTGGGTCAGAAGCAAACTCTACGTATGCTACCGCTGAACAGAAATGCTTGGCAGACACACTGCAAGTGTGCTCCCCTGGTGTACATACTTAACATGCATACTTGTGTTCATTTGGCAGAAACAAAATGATGAATATGTTAGTATTCAGGTAGCTATAAGCATGTTAATAGTTTACATTTAACTAAATTGCTGAACAAATTGCTGTCAAAAGATGACACAAATTTGTTAAAACATAATGTAGTATCTGTAATTGTATACTATTGTATTGTATTGTATACTAATATTTGTAGCAATAGCCAACAATACATTGTATGGGTCAAAATTATTGATTTTTCTTTTATGCCAAAAATCATTAGGACCAAATATTGTCCTATCATAACAAAACACAAATCAATGGAAAGCTTATTTTTCAGCTTTCAGATGATGTATAAATCTTAATTTCAAAAAAATTACCCTTATGACTGGTTTGGTGGTCCAGGGTCACATATGTTAATTTTGTATTTACATTAACATAATATAAAATGTTACATAAAAAGTTTATGGTTAAAGAGAATCTTGTTGAGCAATTTAATGTTGATATACAAACCTTTCCAGAAAGATGTACCAAGTTTGATAAAATGTTATATATTGTCAAGTTTATTGTTGCAGTGATTTATAGTTTTGTACTATATTATTATATTATTATTTTCATATATACACATGTACACATAGTCATACGTGCAGCTTAACTAAAAAATATTAAATAATATATATAAATAATGAAAAAAATATATATTATCAATATTAGTTAATGTATTTTAAGCCTGATCCACAACTCTGTACTATATTTTAATTTTGTATTCATATATACATTTATACAGTAATAAAAACAGTTTATCTTTAACTAAAGTGCTCAACACGATTGTTTTTAAACCAACCCGTTTCAGTAATATGATATATATTTGATCAAATATTTAATATTTTTAAATGTATTGTTGCATTTTAAGCAAGATCTGCAATTCTGTACTTTTAATTTCATATTTTTACATAAATTTGCATATACTGTAGACAGTTTATCTTTAACTAAATTGTTCAACAAGATTCTCTTTAAACCAACATGTTTCAGAAATATGGACTAAATTAGATAACTTATTAAACATTATTGAATTTATTGTTGTATTTTAAGCCCAATCTCTAAGTTTGTACTATATTTTAATGTCATATTTTTATATAGATTTTCAGAAACTGTAGACAGTTTATCTTTAACTAAATTGCTCAATAAGATTCTCTTAAATCAACCTGTTTTAGAAATATGTACCAGGTTTTTAAAATCTTAAATATTAGTATATTTATTTTTGCATTTTAAGCCTGATCTTTAATTCGTATGTTTGAATTTTATTTTCAAATATAAAATTGCACAGTTTATCTTTAACCTTAAGTTAATCTTAAACCAACGCTTTTCAGGACCAAATTTTTTAAATATTAAATATTTTCTGATTTATTGCCGCATTTTAAGATTGACCTTTTAAAATGTATTTTAAGACTGACCTTTTAAAACTGACATTTTGGGATCTATAATTTTTTGTCCATATATACATTTACACAGGGTCATGCAGACAGTTTAAACTAAATTGCTCAACAAGATTCTTTTTAAACCAATCCTTTTCAGAAGGGTGGACCAAATTTGATAAAATGTTAAATATTAGCAATTGAATCTTAAGCCTGATTAATATACTTGTATTTTATTGTAGACTTTCACAATTCATTTTAATTTTACATTACATTTTAATGTTTAATTAAAAAAAAAGTTTTTTGTTTGTTTGTTTTCCCTGTCGACAGAAGGTGACCTGTAAGAGAAAGAGAAAACTGACTGTAGTCAGTGTGCACTAATGCCTGCTGTTGCTCCCCTTGAGGCAACACTGAGAATGCAATTTGACGACTTGCACTGAGTATGTTTCTAGAGACACAAGTGCCATCAAATCATTGAAAGTTTGAACTGTGAGGCCAAAAACATGATGACAGAATGACATTTCATAAGAAGAGAGAAGCCCGACCATGCTCTAATTGAATATTCTGATCTTTTTTTCCTCCAGAAAGATGGAAAACGGTCAACCCACAAAATTAAAGCTGTAAATATCTTCCAGAGCACATTTGGACTGGAGCGAATAACCAGATATCTTAGAGCGGCAAAATGTCACAGACAGCTGTGGGACCTCCACACGGCACAAACACACACAGCAATATCGCCACGTGTTTGCTGAGGCCAGTCATGGCCGAGAATAAACAGATATCTAAAGGTTGGGTGTGAGATCCTATAGGGAACCAGATAAATGTCATTTCACATTTCCTTAACCTTTGCACTGATAACAACACCTGCCTGGGTTAGAATTGTCATGTAAGCGCTGACTTTGCATGCTAGGGCATAATATCCATGCACTGCATGCGACTCTTTTTTATTATTATTATTTTATTGTCTAATAGCACTTTGACAGCACATCCTATGCTATGAAATTGCCTCAGACTAACAAATTATGCTGCTGACAGCAAACAGAAAAAGAGGACATACTGTGGTTAGATCATCAAGTAGTTCTTGGGCTTGTTGTTAATTATTAATAAATTGAATGTTTTCTTCTTCTTTTTCTTTTTCTACAGTTTCAGCAAATTAATTCAGGGTGAATTTCTTAATGCAGAAACTTTATTCTCATTTTTAAAAAGATCATTCTAGCCATATTCTTCACTGTAAACAAATTAATTAATTAAAAGTAATTACTAAAAAATAATAAATTGAAATAATAATAATAGGTAACACTTTACAATAAAATCTCATCTGTTAATTCATTAACTAACGTGAACTAACAATGAACAATGTATTTTTACAGCATTTATTAATCTTTGTTAATGTTAGTTCACTGTACATTAACTAATGTTAACAGATAAAACGTTAATAATTTTAATAATGTATTAGTAAACTGTGAACTAAGTTTAATAAATTCTATATAAATATTGTTAACTAATATAGTTAGTTAATGAAACCTTATTGTTTAACCTTAAAACCTTAGTGTTGCATAATAATAATAATACAATTATTATTTATAATAATGATAATAAAATAATTAATAATAATAAGGCAAGGCAAGTTTATTTATATAGCACATTTCATACGCAATGGTAATTCAAAGTGCTGTACATAAAAGGAAACAAAATAATCATTAAAAAATAATCATAACCATAAAAACAAGACATTTAAGAACATTTCAAATGATTTAAAAATTGATTTAACATGAATTAAAACAGTTAAGATTAAAACTGATTGTACATAAAATACAGTGCAAGAATAATAATTATTATTTTTATTTTATTACATTTTTTTATTATCATTATTATTATTATACAAAATTATACAAAAATATCTGAACAAGATAAATATAAAGACTTGTTTTCTAACATTAGATAACATAAACTAACAATAAAAAATACATCTAAAGCATCTGTCAATTGTAGTTAATATTAATGTCAACATTTACTAATTTACTAACATTATTAAAATCAAATGTTGTATGATAACATTAGGTAATGTACTGTGAATTTTTATTACCTAACTTAATAAATAGCAAACTTAATAAATAAGACCACATCCTGTGATGTGTATTAAGCATGATGCCACAGAAACAGAAACAAACAAAAAAACATCCTATCACTTGTATTGTTTAGTTAAAACTGAAAATGTAATTAAAAGAGCTTTTGATAGAGCTTTATGAATCATTATTGCTCTTCGTTTTCAGCATCAACCATACAGAAAGTCTGGTGCTTTAACGCAGAATCAAAGCATAAAACCTTAAACCTATTTTAAACTTCAACACTTTTCTTTTGCTGCCTTGAAAGCAGCAGAATTTCATGCAGGAAGTGCAAATCTAGTTGTCTTTGCTTTATTACAGCAAACGCTCTTTTAACATGCTTTAAAATTTAGCCATTAAAAGAGAACTAAAAAATGCTTTCAAGCTGAATATCAAATGAGGACAATTTTGTCGTGGCAGAGGCAAGGAATTACATTCAAAGCGCATTTAGCGCTCGCGGTATAGAGTGTAACCCCCACATTAATATTTGCGATCAGCCATGCAGCCCATTTCTTTCCTGGTGTTTTCAGATGGAAGCGGTACACGCGCACTGAGGCGCACTTTGGCGGCACTAAAAGAGGGAAACCACCAACCGTCTATTTAAACTTCAAAAGGAAGCCGTGTCGGCTCTCTGATCCCAACACATTGGCACAACATTTGGAAAAAACTAGCAAATGAGGACAAGAAACAACATCAAGCAGATGTGTTTTTCTGACATGCTCATATCTCTCTTTCTCTCTTCCACACTCGCTCTCCGACTCTTCTGCAGGGGAAAAGAGGAGGAGCTCTGTAATTCTCATTGCAGAGGAGCCATGCACAGCGGGAAAGTACTGAAGGGAGGGAGAGAGGAAGAGACCTCCAGACACACAAACTAATTTACTCCGCAGCTGCCTCTTCGACCGCAGGTATGCGGCAGTGAGATCACCACAAAGGTCTAAGATAGAGGTGCTCAACTCCAAGAAGCAGACTGTACTTCTTTGGACACTATACTAAAATTATAATAGCAAAATCAAACACTGAATTGCTATATAAAATATATATTTTCTATTACCATTATGTTATCTCGTGAACGCCCGCTTGTAAAACACTCTTAAAAATAAAGGTGCTTCATGATGCCATAGAAGAACCTTTTTTGTCTAAATGGTTTCATAAAGAACCTTGTGACTGAATGGTTCTTTGTGAAAGCAAAAATGGTTCTTCTATGGCATTGCTGTGAACAACCTTTTAAAGCACCTTTATTTTTAAGAATGAAGTCTGACACGGAAGAGAAAACAAATGTTAAATAAAATTGTTTTTGTTTTCTTTGCATGCACAAAAAGTATTCTCGTAGCTTCATAACATTACAGTTGAACAACTGATCTCACATGGACTATTTTAACAATGTCCTTACTACCTTTTTAGGCCTTGAATGTGTTAGTTGCGTTGCCCTCTATGCAGGGATAGAAAGCTCTCGGATTTCATCAAAAATATCTTAATTTGGTTTTGAAGATTAACAAAGGTCTTAAAGGTTTGGATGAGGGTGAGTAATCAATGTCAGAATTCTCATTTTTGTGTGAACTGTCCCTTTAAAGGAGAAGTCCACTTCCAAAACAAAGATTCACATATAATGTACTTAACCCCTTGTCATCCAAGATGTTCATGTCTTTCTTTCTTCAGT
>JAHKKF010503666.1:0-17212 GCA_019740295.1 Labeo calbasu
ATTAATGTTCAAACAACATGTAAAAGTCAACTTAGCATCCGATGACCCCTTGCAAAGAGGAAGGACGGAAGCCTTGGAATCTGCCAGTGGAGGTTGGCTGCAGGGGTTTCACAGGGCAGTTGCTTTGGAGGAAACCTTGGGCTGCTTGGAATTGACAACCCTCTAATAAACCCTCCACCCTGATAGCGATGTCACTGGCTCACAAAGGGTGCAGGGTGAGCCCCTGTTAAAGTGAGTGGGTTGCGATAAACCTCATCTCATTTTGGTTAAAGTGTTATCGCTGAATGTACAGACAAGCATTTATGGTAAACTGAAATATACTTTAATATAATTTCTATTGAAACATTTATATCATGTTTATACATGTATTTGCATTTACCCATTTATAATAATGAAGTTGCAATTTAGTGCATTTAAAATACAACCTTAAAGCTGCAGTCCTTAACTTTTGACGCTCTAATAAACAGAACTGCATGCGTCTTGTGGAAAGACATTGTAGCTACTTCCCTCTGCTTATGTTTATGACAAATCATGCAAGTACTGGTCTACTCCACAGCAGTTCCTACCAGAACCAGTCTAAAATTGTCAGAATATAAAAACTTAATATAGGTGTACCATAGTGATTCAGGATAAGCCGAAAACACAGTTTGGAAAATGGATTTGTGATGTACTTGCTTATTATATACATTTTGTATATATATATATATATATATATATATTTTTTTTTTAACTTTAATATTGAACTAGATGTCTGTCAGCTGTAGTTTTTGCTAGATATTACTCCTCTGCAGGTCCTTACTCCTTATTTTTCCTGTGTGCAGCTGAAACCTGTTCCTCAGAGTCGTGTGATCGTGTCTGCCAGATTTCTCAAGCCCATCAAAGAACCCTGTGCGATATTGTAAGTACTGGTTATTTCTTTATTTCATAATCCTGACCTTTGGACAAACTTCATTCAGCAATAGTTTGGTCAGCATCACTGCAAACCTTGAAACTAGTTTAGTGATTTGTGTTGTGGTAAGTTTTTTTCTTCCCAGATTTAATCACATATCTCTGTGGGATACTAAAGAGCTTAAGCTTTTAGTTCACTCCAAAAATGAAAATTCCCCCACTGTCTGTGGATTTTTGCACACATTAATCGCTCACAGTGACCACAATAGTCAGGCTTAAAAAAAAATTAAAAAAAAAATAAAATAAAAAGAACATTTGAGTATTAAAAGTTTGAGTAAGACTACGAACGTATAAATGTCACATTAAAGAGCATTAAAACATATTTATTGTTTGCATTTTGCGATAAAATTGATAGACTAGAGCACTTAGATTTTGTTTAATATCTAAAGTGACAAAGCTTGTTGTGATTATTGCATGGTAGGCATGCTACAAAGATTTGTTCATGGAAAAACTGAAAACAACCCTGACTAAAAGACCTCAGTTCATCCAAATCAAGACCAAGAGAAATTAATATTATTACTGAAACAGTCAAGTCATTTGGATATTTGGGAGTAAGTATTGACAGAATTTTCATTTTGGCTTGAACTATTGCTTTCAGAGGACAATAAACCAGCAGTCCTTCTGTATTTTTGCACAGATGTACCATATTCATTCATGTGTTTTTTTTCTTTGTATAATCCAAGCTAATAAGGAACGTTCTCACAACTTTGGTTAACATTCTTTCAAGTCATGAACAAACAATCTTCAGTAGCATCAATAGAATGTTTATTCAAAGTTATCTGGTTTTTAATGTTTTCAAATTTACATGATCTAATAATTGATAGTAATCAACATTATCTGTGTTTCAGCTAGATGCTCATCTAACATTTTTTAAATGTTACTACTTGCTTCAGAATGTTCAGAGAACATTCAAAAGTTGGACTGTTCCCTTAACGCTTGTACAACCAAGAAACAGTGTTTTTTAAAACATTCAATGAAGTGAGAACAAATTTTTGTTAGCTGGGTTTCTGCAGCGCTATACAAATGAAACTGAAGTGTGTGTGCATGTGTTTGTTTGCGTGTGTGTCAGCGTTGTGGCAAATGGAGACGTTCTGAATCCGGCGGTGAGGTTGCTGATTCCCAGCCGTGTGACTGGCCAGTTTGAGCGGATTCTGGAGATGATCACGGAGAAAATGGGTCTGCGAATCGTCGGGGGTGTGCGAAGGTACACAAGTACAAGAAATCAGTTATTTGCTTTGTGATAATTACATTGAAGTGGAATGAATTCATGTTAGTATTTTTTTTTTTACGTCATGCTGGCGGCAGACGCTCATTAAAATCAGAGTGTAACACTTTCAGGCTTAACGTCTGCAGGCAATTTGTGCACCTGTAACAGCACTGTTTTTAGTGAGGCTGCCTAGAGTAGTCATTTTAAAAATGACATCATTTTGATTTACTTTCGTTATTGTGGTTCTCCAGGACACGCTGAAAAAGACCGAAATGCTCACGAAAGCTCATTTAGATGATAAGTGCCCTTTCCTCATCAGGGAAAAAGAAGCATTTCTGTGTTAGGCCTACCTGAGGTGTATTTGCCTAATTAAGCCTTTAACATCTTCTCCTACAGCCTGTACACCTTTGAAGGGACTCTCGTTACGGATGGAAAGGAGTTAGAAAACGGGCAGTTTTACGTGGCTGTTGGCAGAGACAAATTCAAAAAGCTTCCATACGGTGACCTGCTGTTCAATAAACCCATAGGCATGAAGAGAGTGAACGGGTAAGAGAAAGACAGTATTTCCACTAAAGATGAAGGATGTTTTCAAACTAAATGTGACTGAATGTGATTTTAGGTCTAAAGCAGCATCATTACCACCAATATACAAATACAGACGACAGAATGGAGAGGTGAGTACAAAAACATTATGTTAACAGATGTTTGCGTTGGGTCTTCAAGTGTTTAATCATCGAATATTTGACGTTGTGAGGTGGGGAACCATCATCTGAGTAAATCTGAGTGTGGACAGGAGAAGAACAGCCCTCCGGCGCAGAGCTCGAAAGAACAGCTGTCCTCTATGGTCAGAGAGATCTCACAGGCCAAACTCATGAACATACGCAAGAAGAGGAGCGAACTCACGGCTTCACAGGAGACTCAAGACAACGGTAAGACATCAGCACAACATCTGAAACCAAGGCATTCAAATGGAATATCTGCCTGTCAAAAACAGGAACACAGTGTGTGGAACTAGAGTCTATATAATGCTGTTCTAAAGTTTGAGGTCAGTCAGATTTTTTAATGTTTTTCAAAGAAGTCTCTTCTGCGCACCAAGACTGCTTTTATTTGATCAAACACTGTAAAAAATGTCAAATATTATTACAATTAAAAATAGCTGTTTTCTATGTGAATATCTGTTGAAACTGAATTTTCAGCGTCATTACTCCAGTCTTCAGTGTCACATGATCCTTCAGAAATCATTCAAAAAGTTTTCAAAAAGATCAAAAAGATTTCTGATTATTAGCAATGTTGAAAACAGTATTTTTCTGGAAACCATATCATTTATTTTTCAGGATTCACAGAATCCTGAAAAACAAATCTTTTGTAACATTATAAACATCTTTACTTTTGATCCATTTAATGCATCCTTGATGAATAAAGTATTCATTTCTTTGATGCAAAAAAAAAGGTACCATTTTACAGTAAGATCTGTTTTGTAAACATTAACATTAAAAATCAGAAATATATTTTACAGCATTTACTACCATTTGTTAATAAATGATGTTAGTTTACAGTGCATTAACTGATATTACAAATACATAAATGCTGTAGTAGTGTTTTTCATTATTAGTTAATTGTTTTTCCCGTTGTTATTAACCAATGCAAACAAATGAAACCTTATTGTAAGGTGTTACCAAAGAAATCTTTCTGACCTTAAACATTTAAATAGACGGTAAGAAGAAATGTGCAAAAACTGTACCTTCAGCTTGTCACTGTCTCACACCGGTGTGATGACTTGACTCAAAATAAATAGGTTCAGCAATGCAACGCTGCAAAAGATCATAAAGCGACATCATCTGTGAGTGTCTTTGACAACTTTGGTAATGAGTTTGTGTCTGTATCCACGCGTCAGATTCTCAGCAGCTGCTATTGTCTGATAGCGGTGATGTAATCCTCTGATCTTTATATAACGCGCTTCCCTGTGTGACCATGAGATGGCACTGCCGCTCTGTGTGTGCGCTGCTCACACGCTTGCTGTGGCATGAGAGGGATTACATCATGCTCCTCACCACCACCACCACCATCATCACCATCATCATCATCATGTTTCCTCAGATTGCAGCCAGAGGTGTGCGATCAGCGCCACGCTCCACTGCACGTGTCTCTTTCCACAACATCTCACCAAGTGATGACATTTCGGTGCAAAGAGAGTCTCGCAGAGATCGCCCGCAAACGCTATTAGTCACGCTCCAGATTCTGAAAGAAATTTGATTCATACTTAAATTGATGTGGTGAAAAATAAAGATCAGGAATAAGAGGTTTGGCAGTGAGGGGGTGACGCATAATGAGCAGCGTTTGATCTGGAGCAGGAGTGTGTGTGTGTGTGTGTGTGTGTGTTTAGTGAGTGCAGAAGCGTCTCTCACTCATTAGCACTCGAGGTCCTGCCGTACCCAGGTGGCCCGATACGAGCCTATTAAATCTCCATGGTGATGAAGGCAACAAAAGCACATCTCTTCTCTTCTTCACGCGTCCATTTCTTGGACAGAGCAGAACGCGTTTCTGTGTAAAACAATTCTTACGTAATCTGCTGTAATATCATATCGTATACATACAGTGTTGGGGAAAGTTACTTTTAAATGTAACGCGTTACAGTGTTGCGTTGCTCCACGAAGAAGTAACTAATTGCGTTACTTTGTCACTTTTTTACAGAAAGTAATGCATAATTATGTTACTTCTGTGTTACTTTTGTCACCGGGGCTGGGCTTGCTTATTTGTTTTTTAATAACAAAAAGCCCCAAAGTTATATTTCTGGTAACTGTAAGGGCTCTTTCACACCGAAAGTGAAATGAATAATCCTCAGGCTGAAGAAAGTGCTTCTGCCTCTGTAAACACATTTGCAGGACAGCTGTCAGTCAATAAATGGGGAAACAAATTAACGTGTTGTTTGTTGGAAAAAGAAACTCAGATATTTCGTTGTAAATTTAAAAGTAATGCCTCACTTTACTAATTGCTTGAAAAAAGTAATCTGATTATGTAACTGACAATATATACTATGTCCCATAATTCGCATAAAAGTCTAATTTTACACAGACATTTGTTATTTATATTTCACAAATAAAGTCTGTACCAAGGTCACTGCAGGTGGTGACTATGACAGAATCAAACCGATTACCAAATGGTAATAGTGAGTCAGTTTAACCATATCAAATTGTGAATTAATGAAGTTTCCAGTGGCGCAAGAGAAATGTCTGCGTTGTATTCCTTCATGCGGCATATAGGGTTGCAGAAGCAGGGAGTTTAGTTGCCTGTTTAGGGCTCAGCGATGTAATCCTCTGCACTGACGAGTCCTGCGTTTAAACCCCCGGTAGTGTTCAGGTGTGTAGAGTGGCATTCTGCTTATTTCGGCTGCTAATAATTGAGTTTCAGGATTCAGGATTTCTAATAGTATGTCATTTGATGTTAGACAGATCTGAGTTGATATTAAGGTAAACATGCTGAAATAACCAACAAAAATCCATTGGTGTGAGAATTGCATGGGTTGGCACGGGTTATTGTTATTAGAATAATGAAATCATTTTAAACGTAATGTCAATCACAAATCTGCATATATCAGAAACAGAGGATGATTTAAATGAAAAGTCAAGAGATCAGAAACATCAAAAGGTGCCTTTGATACGATGTGCAGAAGTAATTTAAAAGTCAAATGGAATCAAAATGGACCCTATTTAAAGGTGTACTTGTGAAAAATGTGCCATTTTTGTGCATGTTGCACTTGTCAATATGTCAGTCTTGTGTTTGTACTAAGCACAGTGCTAGCAACGCCTAGGTCGTGGGTTCAATTCACAGAAAAGCATGAACTGATAAAAATGTAAACATTTGATGTAATGCAAGTTGCTTTGGATAAAAGTGTCTACTGGATGTGAAGGTTTTAAGCAATGATGATATAGTGAATTTAGAACTTTTAAATGAAGAAAAATTACAGAGTGAACCTTAACTAATTGAAAATTATGTTTATTAATAAAATGATTTTTACACATCCATTCAAAATGTCAATGAATCGTAAAGACTGTTTTGAGTACAGCTCAGTCTTAACGCATTCAAAACATTCAGTCGCTCTTGCGCTGATGAATATCCCTCTTTGATAAATAAACCGTCCATTAGAAGGCAGGAAACTACGCGCTGGAATATATCGCTATGTGCATACATTTGAATATCAATGATTTGCCGAGGATCTGACACCATTAACGAGGGAGTCTAACAGATGGCACAAGTGTTAAGTGAATGTAGGGCAAATTCTCCAATCACATGGCATAATGAAGTCAGAGAGGCTGCTGGAGGAGACTGAGGACGTGTGGATGTGTTTGAGAGAGGGAAGGAGGAATCAGGGGGAAATTGCTGCGGCTCCGTCCCACTCCAGTAATGACAGGGAGGATCAGAGGAGTGTGGAGACGCACGAGAGCCGCTGATGGCTTTCACACTTCAGTATCTCAGGGCTCCTGGTGACAATCCATCCACAATACTGTAATAATGCTGAAATAGGCCATTAAGGTGCCTCTCTCTGTGCCTCACTTCACTGATCAGGCCGTACGTGAGTGTGTGTGTCTGTGTGTGCCTGAGTTCTTTCAGCACCTCCGAACAGACTGAGATGTGACAAGTGCTAAAGTCTTGCTCGCTTCTAATTAGATCATGGCCTGCAGTGATGGCAGTAATGCAATATCTGAACCAGAGGCGAGAGACAAGAGAATAAAGGAGGATTTGGAAGAGGGAGTCAGATCCTTCTTTAAATGTAGAAATGTCATTTTCTTGTCACACTGTCTTTTCCTCATTCCTTGTGCGATTGTGTTTTCTGTGTCCTATACTAGTGTGATGTAATTAGTATTTGAAGATGGACATTCTGGAACATAAACTGTACCTTTTTTTTGCAAATAATTTTCTAAAACACAGGCTTTTAAAGGCTTTTACAGTGTAAACGTTAATATTTAATATTCAGAGCCAAGTAAACCATTGAAACTATCTGAGCAGGACTATCCGATCCTCTGACAATCTGAAAATTAGTAGAATGTTTGGCAAAACCTGTTCACATTACACACTTCAGATTTTAAAACAATTAAAAAAATTCATCAGCACAATCTGAATTTTAAGCAAAACTAATTTAAAGCATGTGTATCATTCATGAATGTTTCTGGAAGTCTACGGAGTTCCATAGAACGGCTTGCAGGAAAGTTATGAAATTTGGCACACAAATAGAGGACAGTCTCAATATTTACCATAGCAAATTTGGAGTCTCTATCTCAAATTCTATAGCGCCACCAATAGGCCAAATTTGTACTCACATTTTTGCTAATAACTTTGAACCATAAAGATTCCTCTGATTCCTCTGATTCCTTGGCTCAAGCCGAGTCCAATGCATACCAACATGTACGTTTCTATGGGTCAAGATTTTTCATCTTCAGACAATGCTGGCAAAAAGTTATCAAAAGATTTCCGATAGAAAAAACGATTCTCGTAAAGCATGTTAACGAATTTGACCAAATAGACTTGAGGCTATACCTTCGCGACGCTTTAGCGGATCCTGACCAAACTTGGAATGTGTTATACCAAGGTTTTTCGGCACAGTGCCATGTACTGGTCAAAAGATATAAAAAATTGGCATTTTTGTTCATACTTTCTGAAAGTTTGACCAAAAACCATGAGATTTGACCTTGTTAAAATTGGAGCAGCATATTGAATCAAACAATACCCAATGTTCTTATGTCATTTTGAGTGTGGCCATTTTGAATTTTGTAGTAAATGTATTTTACAGATGCTTTAACGTAATGTTATATGTATGTTATGAAACTTATAGAAGTGCTTGCGGAAAAGTTATGAAATGTGACATACGGATAGAATAGTCTCATCACTAAGCACAGAACATTTATTAAAAGGTTTTTGATACAGCAAACCGTTATCGTAAAGCGCGTTAACGAATTTGATGAAGTTTGTGGACATGAGGCTATATCTCTGCAACGGATTCTGATCAAACTTGGTATGTGTTGTAACAAGCTTGACCTTACGACACAAGAGCAGTTTCGGCACAGCACCACCTACTGGTCAAAAGATATCAAAATTTGACATTTCTGTTTATAACTTCTACTAACCAGTTTGGCCAAAAATCATAAGATTGGTCTCGTTAGATTTGGAACGGCATACTGAATTGAACAATATCTAATTGTCTGCCTTTTTGTGCATCAGTGTTAAAGCAGGGTTGGAACTTAAATCTGCAGGAAGGTATCTCTCCAGGAGCAGGGTTGGAGAACCCTGTTTTTTTCGGTGTAATTAAGAACAGCTCCTTGGCTTCTCATTTTACCTATGTTGTGCTTGGCCCCTTAATATATGTATTTTATTTAATTATAATTCTATTTATATGTTGAAAAAAGAAAAGAAAGTAAGAATCATTGTGCCAATACTGAATAATTCAATACGAATTAATAATTCAGTGACTCACTCATAAAGACAGTCAGTTGACAGCCACCTACTGGTTTAACAGTGTCACTGCAGAAGGAGTCACTATAAAAACACCACTTCTAAAACACAGTCTTTCTTAAGCAAACACTAATGAATTATCAGTGCTCTTGAAACACTACTCGACCAATCAGATTTCAGGACAGTTTGTAGGATCACGTCAGGCTTGTTTGTCAGTATACCCACCTGAGCCCCTAACCACAACACCTTACAGCAGCAGGTGACAGACTCACTCCTCACCGACTGACTGACACACACACACACACGCACACACACCTGGCCCTTGTGTTGGACGGGACCCAGCTAATCAGAATCAAAACACATCTGTCTTTAAACGGTGTATGACATATTCATGTTTACAATTAAGCCTAGGACTAAGTTTGGTTAGGATTAGACCCGTGTGTACTTCTGAGGAACTTTTTCAGAACTGTCTGTTGAAATTCTTCTGAAAGAGGCGGCCGTACGTGATTGGCCGAGGCGGAGGCCTGTGTAACAGTTGCTGGGCGGAGCTTGGGCGATTGCCTCCGTGGGTTTGCTGTCCGCTGGTAACAGCGCTCTTATAGGAGTCTCCTGTCTGCCTCTGACAAATCAACAGGAACGCAAGAAAACACTCCAGCGAATGAAAGTCAGCACTGATTAACCCACCCCCGCTTTCTGTACACACTTAGACAAGGAGGAGGTGGTAATCAGTGCCATTTTATACAGTCCTCCCACCAAAAGCACGATGGTTTATTTTTGTCGGAACTGGCAAATTGCTTTCCGCCAAAAGGCGCTGTGCGCCTTAAAATATTCCCAATTAAGCCCCATTGCGGAGCGATTCGTACTGATTATACAGTGTGAAGGCCATTAAAGACTGAAAATCCCAGCAGTGACTTCCACTGTGAGTCATACAAGCTTCACGTTGCTATTATAGCTGAAGAAATTGCTTCTTGATAGCTGTGCTGTCAGTCAGATGGGCTGTATTAGTGCGCTATGTTAAGACTGTCACTATTGATGTATAAGGTCAGGCATCTGTACTAAATATTTGTTCTCAGTGTTGGGACGAGAATATCATAGAGATCTGGGCTTTTTTTTGTTTTGTTTTTACATTGAGACTAAGCAACAATCACTCACATTTTCTTCAGAATAATGGTTACTATCTTGTGTTGTAATACACATCTGGAAATGCTCGCACAGAAGTTTCTTTGCCCTTGTGCTTTATAGAAGTATAACACAGCAATTCATGTTGAGTAGCATTCTTTCATCATTTGCATTCTTAATCTGTGGAACTGGAAGTATATTGTTTGGCAGATGTAATGAAATATAATTGTGCCGCCACACATTGCTGTAAAAATGAAAAGCCTCTTTAGCTGGTAAATTCTTGTGAGGTCTGTCGCAGATGAAGGCCTTCGTTTGGTTGAACTCCAGTCTTCATGTGTTGTAGGTGACAGCGTTACGGTCGTGCGTTTACGACGCCGCGGCAGCCTGTGATTAAAAGCGCTCGTTAATCTGACTATCAGCGTGTTAAAAGCTGCTTTTATAAGCAAACAACGAGATTTAATATCCTCCCCCGGCTCTGTTAGGAAAAGGTGACGCTGCCAAAGCGAATGCACCAATCAGTACGTCTACCTAATGCTTCCCAGCAGCCTTCACTTATGAGGGACAGACAAATGCTGGAGGTGTAGAGACAGGTTTATCTGAGCGTCCCGTCATCCAGCTGCCTGTCACTCCTCATGAACTGCGGTGCAAACACCGCATGCTTATCCTCCATGCAACACGTCCTGAAAAACAACCTTTGCGATGCTTTAAAGGAGGCTTATTGGATTAGGAGTAGGAAATCATAATCAGTATTTTTAGTCTGCATAAAAAACATTTCTGCGTGTTTATAAAGTTGCTCTTGACTTGAGACAAATGCCGTCAAGGAGTTCAGTAGCATTTTATTCTGCTTTTATTTCTGCTACTACCAAACTAAATGCAGATCAAACTAGATTTGACATTTTTATGAATAGAATATGACTTTTAAAAGGTCGACACTACAGTGCTGGTGTGTCGTGGATGGTTTCCAGTTTGATGCTGTGCTGTTTCCAAGTGCTTTGGGTGGTTGATACAGGTGATGCTTGGTGTTTCTGTCACACAGTTTGCATGATATGCAGTAGAATTTATGATTATGATTTAAAATTGCAAATATTAAAATGAACTTATTTCCATAAGCACTGCAGCTCAGATCATAAGTTTATACACACCTTGTTAATTTAATTTAATTTAATTTAGGGAATAGTTAAAATATGAAGATGCACGAAAACTGAGGAATGTAATATGGGTAAACTTTTGAACAAGGTTGTTTATATATATATATTTAACAAATATATTTTATGCACTTTACGCAGGGGTGAGGCTAGGATTGGCCACCCCACTCACAACTGCTGTTTTTCTTGACAAGAAGTAGTCGACTTTACGACCACGTCAATTAGGAGAGTTTTCAAGTGCGCACTGCAGCTTCACTTCAGCAACAGGCGCTAGTCAAACAAGCATAGAGAAGGTACAGGTGATGAGGGAGGTCAGACGAGATGTTGTCAGGCCACATGTCAGTAAAAAATGAATTTTCCTGTCCTGTCAGTCGTTATACTGTGCTCGTAGCATGCACAAATGCTGCAGCGCACACTGTAGCCTGTATCATTTCATATTAAAGTGCGAATGAAACTATGAGCGTGTTAGACCCGCGTCACGTTCAGCAGCGGCAGCTCTTAAAGTAATCGCAGTCAAATAAGGGAATAACCCAGCTGCTACATCTGTGAATTATTAATACAATAAATGGTTAAAATGTAAGTGCAGTGCAACCTCAGAGTGTAAATGTGAAAATGTGTGATTAATCTGTGTCTGTCATACATATTTCATACGCTCTCAGTGTTGATGAGGTTATGAATGTGATTGGTTGCCTCTGGAGCAGCACATGTTTTCATCCTCATTTGCATACGAGCAAAATCATTTAACGCTGGTGATGCCAGGTGCGTGCGTACCAATCGCATTTACACATTTTATTACCGTATTCTCATGTTTGGCTCGATCACATCTGCTGTAATTGATTTGCATCGGATTCATTATGTGTCACGTGATGTAAGAATGGAAGTGGAGCTGCTCACACAGTGATGTGAAGCTCAATTTACGACGGCTCTCGTGCTCTCGAGTCGTTTGCCTGGTAACATTATGTAGAGGAGAGAAGCCTATTTTAAACCTTGGGAGGTCTTTATGAAAATAATCCATAAATAGCTCATCTAGAAGCATGTAAACAGCAGGACTTGTTCTTCTCCGGCCCGCGGGAGTTAGAGAAATTGGCCGAGCGCCTAGCAACCGGTGACTGCATGTGTGTGAGCTCTTGACTCGCCGCTGGAGCTCTGAACACCTGACACACATCTGACTTGAGTGCAACGCGCCTCTGTTTACCCCTCAGCACTCCTCTCTTTGTCACAGTGTTTCTGAATTTCTGAATGCAGTGGCTCAGTCATTCTGCTCAGAGTTTGAAGTCTGTGGTTTATTCAGCCTGAACCGCTGAACATGGAGACTCCGGTGAGATCATTTCAGTTATAGTTAAGCCTGGAATACACTACACGGTTTTTGCCCCGATTTACAGTCTGGAGAAGTTGATGCTAGTTGCTGAAAGTCTGCAGATTTGAGTTGACAGATTCCATAGAAAATCACACAGTGTATGATGGTCACAGACCATTTTTTTAGCTTCAGGCTTTGATTCCATCCAGTCATAAGAAAGCCGATTTTAGAACATTTTAGTTTACATTTGTCAAGCGTCTCCTAGGAACAAGGCACGCGTTTCCGCATGAGTTTGTTGTGATGTTGTTTCCTCTGTCACCATTTACAAAGTCGGTAAGTGTATGATGCCAAGTGTTTTTAAAATCTGTTTCGAAGTGGTGTAGTGTCTTCCAGGCTTTAAGTGCGCTATTGATTAATCGTTTTTGTAAACCTTATACCTTTTAATAAAAATAAGGTATTGAAAGACCATAGTTTTTTTGTACACTGGTCAATTTTGCTTTTTCTTTCTGACTAGCGAAAGAAAACATCTAAAATACGCACTGAAGTCTTTATTTTATTGCACTCCAGATGTTTACTTCACAAGACAAAATAGTAACTGAATATATAAAAAAAAATAACCAATTCAAAGGTTTACATGCCCCTCACTTCAATCTTTATACTCGGTGTTGTTTTCTGTTTTGTTTTGTAATAGTTGTTCAAGAGTCCCTTGTTCATCAGAAAGATCCTGCAAATTCTTTGATTTTCCAGCATCTTCTGTATATTTGAACTCATTCCAGAAGTGACTGTATGATTTTAAGATCCATCTTTTCTAACTGCTAACACTAAGAACAATTGAGGGACTCATACACCTACAACTATTACAGAAGGTGAAAACATTTACTGATGATGAAGGAAACACCACGCATTAAGACTCGGGGGGTGCAAACTTTTCAACAGGATGATGATGTGTAGATTTTTCTTATTTTGTTTAAAGGTCTTATTTCTAAAAATTGTAGTGTCTCAATGATGCTAAAAGATCACGTATCCAGTACTCAGACTCTTTCTATTTTGGTAAGTCATGCGAATTTGTTGATTTGGTAATGTATAATTTGCATATTTAAAAATTAACATTTTAGAAAACTTGATACGAAAACGTTTACCATTCTTAATGTGTCAGTCAACTAAAGAAGTATGGTGACATTGATTTATTTTTTTTTTTTAACCCCATTCCCCTGAGGTGTTTAAATGTCTCCTGATGCCAGTTTCCATCATAACTCTTTGCATTTATTTGTATTCGTTTTATGTATTTATTTGATTATTTAGCAGTTCTTAGCTGCACAGTGACACAGTTGGCAGAAAACAAGAGTGAAGAAAAGCAGCGTTTAATTAGCAGAGAAATAAAGCCTCCTAAAGTAAGTAAGAGCGGTCGTGTTGGAAATGGAGTCGGCTTTATGCCGTCACCCTCCCATCCGGCCGCTTTAATGAAGGCAGGTTTTAAAATGCTGTATTTAATTTGATTTAGCATTTTTATGAGACGAGCCCTTCTCTCAATCACATTTAACTGTTTATTGTTACATTAGCGCTCCTGCTTACAGTCGAGCTTTTGGACTACAGTTAATAAATGTGAACGATTTCCATAAAATATTCAAAGAAGCCCATTATTGCTACGCCGGCTCATCTCCGCTGCTAAACTTCAATCAGTTTTGCATTTGAAACGCATTAAATGCCTGGTTAAAACGCTATCATCTGCACAGCAATATTTTTATAGCCGCTATTGGGGAAAGCGTGAACTTATATGAGGTGCATTAATTCTGCTGTTTAATTATTTAGAGTGTATTGATTTCACACACAATCTTTGGATTTATTACTCATTAAGTATTTAAAACACTCGTGTAATTTTCTTGTTTACTAGCGAGTACAATGCTACGACTGTAAATCTTGCAAAAATAATTACATAGAAGCGTCCAAAGCTAATGGTCATTTTAACAGTGAACCTGTAATTAATTCATGAGAGATTTTAATAAGAGTGTGACGTACAGTACATGCTTGTTTAAGGTCTGACACTAAATCTACCATATCTGAAATGGGAATACAGTCTGTAATGTTAATCATATCGATCATGGTTGATCTCATCAATAAAACCACAGATTTTTCACGAATATATTTCACGTAATATTTGTGATGTTATTAGACTGTACATGATTTCATTTTTGGTATTTTGGTGTCTTCACTAATACAGTTGAAGCAATGAAAGTCATTTTACTTTGTGTTTGTAACTGAAGTTGTCATTGAATCAGGATTTAGACACATGATCAGTGTGTAAATGTGATTCCAGCACTGACCAAACACTCACTACTGACCTGCAGCATCAGCTGTAGTGTGAATCCTGACCTGTGGATGGCGCTGGTGTCTCATGTTTGCTGTGGTGTGTGTGTGTGTGTGTGTGTGTGTGTTTGTGCAGATGATGGAGAGGACAGAAGAGCAGAAGATGAGAAATCTTCACCAGTCCAGCAGGTGAGGAGCTCTAACCTCATCGTGACCTCTAATACTCTTACTAGACAGTCAGAAACCCAATCTACACACATGTGATTCAGTTCATTACAGAGTTACTCAGAAATCACCAATCTGCATTAAAATAGTGAGAATATGTGTCTAAAACAATGTTTCATACAAATGTACAGTAGCAGTCACACATTTGGATCCAGCAACACTGAAACGACCAAAACACAAATGAAAATATAATATGTATTAATATATAAACACAATGGCAGACAAAGATTGGAATAATTAAGATTATTTTTTTATTTTTTTTATATATTTTTTTTTACATTCCAGTCTTCAGTGTCACATGATTCTTCAGAAATGATTCTAATATGCTGATTTGCTGCTCAAGAAACATTTCTGATAATTTTTGTGGAAACAGTCATACATTTTATTGTTTCAGGATTCACAGATGAATAGAAAGTTCAAAAGGACAGCTTTTATTTGTAATAGAAATCTTTTGTAACATTATAAATGTTACATTTACTGGCACTTTTGTGTGAGTATGTGTGTATATATATATATATATATATCAGAGGTCACGTTAACCAAAAATTCTCCGTCATTACCAGACATTTTTTATCAGTGACGGAAAAATCTGAAGGTCGTTCGTCATTTTCACAGATTACACGGAGGGTGATCTATTATAAATTGTAGCTGTAATTCCCACCCCTGTCCAGTTGGTGGTGAGTGCGCTCCAGTCTAGCAGCAGAGCACTGGGCACAGAACAAAAATGAAACTATCATAACACACAAGCTACAACGACTATCACACCACATTAAAGAGAGTCAAAGCGGTATTTATTGCTTGAATTTCCTAAGGAACTGACTTTGAAATCTGAGATTTTGTTTCATATCAAAAATACCACAAAGTCTAGCCTATTGCTATTTATTGGAAGGAAGACACACTATGTACTGTTCATTCATCAGCTGAAAACAGCATAGACCAAGAGATCGATTGTTATTTATAAATCGGTATTGGTTCATTAAAATGAGAATCTATTAAAATCGAGAAGTCCTTTTTTTTTAAACCTAGCCCTAGTGTATTTTGCTGTCGTCCTGGTTCATGATTAAAAATGAAAATGTGAACAAAAATAAAAGCAATTAAATGTGTTATTGTAATTAAAAAATGAAAATTAAAATGATGGGTAATAATAGATTATGACGGAATTTTTACGCCCCTGTCCATCAAGATGACGGACAATGTTGAAGTCTAGCCCAACCTCTGATTTTATATGTATATATATATATATATATATATACACATATATATAGCTTACTGTAGTACTGTATTAAAAGCTCACTGTATTATGTAGAGTGTTATGAGAGAGAGAGATGTGTGAGAGATGTGAGCAAGTGTGATTACCTGAATCTGATACAGCATTCATTCTTCATCAGTCTCATATTCACAATAAAACATTAGTTTGAATGTCTGCTGAGGAAAGCCATATCTTTGGCTGCGTCTTAACAGCTGTTGTTGAAAGAGTAAAAATAACTTCCTTAACATAAACACTGTTTCCCAGTACTACATACTATTATTAAATACCATTATTAAAAAATAATAAAACATCCATCATAAAAGTTGCTAGTAGGCAATTCAGTCAAAAGTACAGAGGCAGCAGTCTCATATACAGCATTGAAGCATTGAAAATCTGGCCGAAGTGAGGCTGCTTTCGGCGGGTTCATGAGTGCTGAATGGCTTCTGAAGCCCTGGAGCTCTCATCTCTGAAAACATCAAAGCAAATTTTCAAATAGACGCTATCTTTATTAACAAACTGCATATTGAAAATATAAACACGTACATTCTCGCCTGAAAAACCTCTTAAAACTACATTCCGTAACACAAAAACAGTAATATTTTTACAATTATATTGGATTTGGGCGTCCACCATGACACTCGCTGTGAGAAATACTGTAAGCGGGGTGATACAAACAGTAAAACGATTGGAGTTCTGATATCACTAGAATATCACACTCCTCTCAGCCAATCAGATTTGAGGACAGAAAGAACTGGCAGCACAACTGTTCAACACTGATAATAATCAGAAATGTTTGTTGACGGCAAATCCGCATATTATATATATATCATGTGACACTGAAGACTGGAGTAATGATGCTGAAAAGCTATTTTAAATTGCAATAATATTTTTTAGGGCTGTCAAAAGATTAATCGTGATTAATCGCATACAAAATAAAATTTGAGTTTGCCTAATATATGCGTGTGTACTATGTGTAATTATTATGTATATATAAATACACACAAATTAATGTATATATTTAAGAGAAATATGTTATTTATGTATATAAAATTTTTATTTATATATAATATAAAAATATAAATAAATACTTATACTTGTAAATATTTCTTAAATATATACATGAATGTGTTTGTATTTACATATACACACATATATTAGGCAAACTCAAACTTTTATTTTGTATGTGATTAATCTTATGACAGCCCTTATATTTTTGTTTTTGATCAGTCAAATGCAGCTTTGGTGAGCAGAGGAGATTTCTTTATATATATATA
>JAHKKF010503667.1:0-28139 GCA_019740295.1 Labeo calbasu
TCCACATTATTGTTTTTTTGCTGATATCTGGTTTGCCAATCTACATTGCCATTAGAGTGAAATTACTGAACCTAAACATAAGAGCCTGATAAAAATGCTTATTTTAGATGAAAGTTTCAGATGGCATTTAGAGGCTTTTGCATCTGAATTCTTCATTTAAAGCCATTATCAGCCATTTCTGATATCTGTACGATAATATCGTGCATGGTGCATCCCTTGTGAAAAGTCTTAATGTGACATCCATATTACAAAAAAACCCAAAAAACTGTTTTTACTAAAAATCAACCCCTAAACATTAAAAAGTGCTTCATTTGATGATATGTTTCATCTCTACAAATGAATGTGAAACAACAATACATTTAAATAGATTGAGAGATTTTCTGCTTAACTGAAGTGATGCATTTTTGTACTTTTACACAAAATGTTTGCTATACAAACGGTGTAAAAAAAAATTTTCGTTCGATTTCAGACTAAACGGTAATTAATCCACTCAAACATTAAGGAAGGCAATACCATAAATCAATATCTAGTTAACATAATCCAGTCATTTTGTAGTTCATTTAGTGCATAGTTTTTCTAGAGAAAACTGTGGTATTATAATCTTTATGCATGTTTCTGTTTCATTTGCATTGAAAATCTTTGTTTTTCAAGGGGTTTTTTTTTCTTGCCACCACTAATTACAAGTAATTTGGTGATATGTTTATTTTTTGTCTGGTAAATCATGTTGTTATCTTGTCACAGGCAGATTACGTCATGCTGGCCTGCATCGATGACTCTGCCGAGCTCATCAATGGTGGAAAGAAAAATACAATTGATGATCTGGAGGAGGGAGAGCTGGAAGGTTTCATAACAAAGCTGGGCATCCGTGCTTATGCAGAGCAACAAATCATTCAAGACGAACAGGATGAAACATCCTCAGAGCCATCGAAAAAGGAGAAAAAAAAGGCGAAAAGCTCCAAAACGAAAGAGGATTCGCAGTCTGATGTAAAAAATACTGTTAAACCCTTAACGGAAGGTATGAAAACCCCTGTTCAGTCTACAGAGATTGGCCGTGCTACTGGAAAGAAGGCCAAACAGAAACACATAAATGTGTTTGAGTTTATTCCACGACAAACTCTGCTAATCAAACTTGGGGGGAAGTGGTTCGATATAGAGTACACCTCAGAGAGCACGTCTGTGGCTCAGAGCGAGTCACTGGTCTTGCAGTACAAGGCTTTGGCTCAGAAACTTTATGAGAATGAAATTGCCCTTTACAAGAACAAGAAGAACTTCCAGAAGGGCGCCAACTCTGCCTGGATGAAGAGTGTAGTGTCCACAGGAACTTTGACCGATAGGATGGCAGCTATGACTGTGCTAATTCAGGATGCTCCGATTCACAGTCTCGAGCACATTGAGAACCTTGTGTCTATGGTGAAAAAGAAAGGAAGTCGCAAACAAGGCCTCATGGCCTCGGATACCCTTAAGGACCTGCTGCTTACTGACCTTCTTCCAAATCACCGCAAGCTTCACACTTTCTCCCAGCATCCTTTTGAGCAGCTGGAGGAAAAAGCCAGTGGAAATAGAGACACCCGGGACCGCAGGCTCATCCTATGGTACTTCGAGCACCAGCTGAAACTTCGGGTAGCAGAATTTGTAGCCGCACTAGACGAACTGGCTCACGATACGGTCCAGGCCACCAAAATGCGTGCGCTTACCACTGCCTACGAGCTGCTGTGCAGTCAGCCAGAGCAGGAGAAAGTGCTTCTTATACAGATTGTCAACAAATTGGGGGATCCTGAATACAAAATTGCTGCCAAAGCCTCGCACCTGCTTGAAACGGTGCTTCACAAACACCCCAACATGAAGACAGTGCTGTGCTGTGAGGTTGAGCGCCTCATGTTCAGACCCAATATCAGTTCCAAAGCCCAATACTATGCCGCGTGTTTCCTAAACCAAGTCATTCTGAGCCACGACGAAGCTGACTTGGCTGCCAAACTTATCACCATCTACATCACGTTTTTCAACGCGTGTGTTAAGAAGAAGGATATTGAGTCTAAAATGCTCAGCGCTCTGCTGACAGGAGTGAACAGAGCATATCCGTACTCAAAGACTGGGGATGACGATGTATGCAAACAGCTGGACACGCTTTTTAAAGTGGTGCACATTGTCAAATTCAACACTGCTGTCCAAGCCCTTATGCTGCTCTTTCAGGTCATGGACTCCCAACAGACCGTTTCAGATCGCTATTATGTAGCACTCTACAGGTAAACCAACGTTCTTCATTTTTCTGATGAATTACAAAAAGGTGTTATTCTAAAACACACAAATTACAGTCAAAGCAGGGCTTCTTATCCTTCTCATTCACTTCCATTTCTGCTCACGGGTTAGCAAAGTAACATGGGTTTGTTCCTATTGAATTGATGATATTCCAAACAATGCCCACATCTCAAAATCCAATCAGCAGGAACCAACCAACAAGTCCATGGTTTTCCCGCGGAATTGGGCTACTTTAGAACTGTTGCAGCGGGTTGTTTTTCATGTCCGCGGGTTGAAACAACCGCAATAACATTATATTTAGCCCCAAAAATACGAACTGTACCAGGGGAACCCCACCAGAAATTGTGCGTTTTACCCCTGCGATTTTTGCTGGGGGACCCCCTCGAAAGGGCTAGTTTTGGGGTAGTTTTGAGTAGCAATTGGGTGGGTTTTGTTGTGAAAACCTGGCAACCCCAGTTGGTAACCTCTCTAGTTTGCTGTCTTGGGCAGTGCTGCCAAGTCTGTGGTTTTACTGCAGAATTGGGCTACTTTAACACTGTTGCCACGTGTTGGTTGAAGCGGCCCCAATAATGTCATATTTAGCCCCTGAAATACGAATTTACCAGGGGTACCCAACAAAAAAAAGGTGTATTTCATCCCCCCAAATTGTTTTTTTTTTTTTTTTTTTAAACGGTTGGGCTAGTTTTGAGTAGCAATTGGGTGAGTTTTGTTGTGAAAACCTAGCAACCCTGGCAGCTGATAAATAGAACCCCTGCCTTATTTGTTCTTTTTCTTTTCCACTCTCGAATGTGTCACAATATAGAAATGTTGCTATTTTCATTACATTGCGACTTTATGCATAAAATCTTTTTTTCTGAACATTATTAGTATTTTGGTTACATAATGCAGGGAATCTGGCATTTAATTCAATGCAAACTGTTATGGCTTCTCTCTGGACCATCATATTACGGGAAGAAATTCAGTAAATGGATTTAACTAGTTTGGCTCAAAAATCTGTCTTTTGCCTTTCTTTAAACGTATTATTATTGCATCAGCAAAAATCGATATCTGTTTAATCTGTTAAAATTAGGGCTGTCGAACGATTAATCGCGATTAATCCCGTACAAAATAAAAGTTTGAGTTTGCTTAATGTATATGTGTGTGTGTGTGTGTACTGTAATTATTATGTATATATAAATACAAGCACATTCATGTATATATTTAAGAAATATTTACTAATTTATGTATTTATTATAATTTTTATAGAATTTATATATAAATAAAAATATTTAGTACATAAGTAACATAATAATTACACACAGTACACACACATATATTAGGCAAACTCAAACTTTTATTTTGTATGTGATTAATCACGATTAATAGTTTGACAGCCCTAGTATATATAAATACACACAAATTAATGTATATATTTAAGAGAAATGTTATGTACAAAATAATTGTATTTATATATACTATACATTATATAAAAATGATCATAAATACATGTAAATATTTGTTAAATATATACGTGAAGGTGTTTGTATTTTTATATATATATATTTGTATTTTGTATTTTGTATGCGATTAATCGTATGACAGCCCTACATAAATTTCAATACTTATGTACTGAAAATTTTCAAGAAATGTATATATCGAATAAGATCCTGTTTTACAGGTGAACGCATGACCTACCCTGTTGATTAAATAAAAAAAAGTCTTCATATAAAAGCAGCACAGACAGCATTAAAATTAATATCTTCATTTGTTTGTTTTACACAGAAAATTGTTGGATCCAGGATTATCGTCAAGCTCAAGAAAGAGCATGTTTCTCAACCTCTTATATAAGTCTCTAAAAGCTGATATAGTGGTGAGACGGGTGAAGGCATTTGTGAAAAGGTTACTTCAGGTCAGTTGTGAACAGACCCCTGCCTTTGCATGTGGTGCTTTATTCCTTGTGTCGGAGGTGATGAAGAACAAGCCAGGCCTCAAGTTACTGCTACAGGAGGAGGCGGTAAGTCTACACGTACCCTCACAACTTGCGCATTGTGTTGTACTTAGTCAGAAATGTTCTTTCTATATGGGGAGATACCAGCCTCTACCATTAGAGAAAGTGTGACGGTCAACTGTGTAAAACAATGGCATTATAGCCTTAACTTTAGGAATTAAATTGCTTTTGGAGTTCTACAATGTCACAGTTTGTGGATACCATAAAAATGACTATTGCTGTAAGCAGAATCCTCTGTGACTCCTCTAATGAAACAGCATTTTTTGTTGTAAACACTAACTCTGAAAACACTTTGAAGATTAGCAGACAGGGTACCAGCTTGTTGAGCAATAAGCCGTTTCCTCACAAAAGCTGTTTATTCAGCCTTCTGAAGTCTGCCCTGCATTGACATCTATTAAAAAAGACTACCTCAAAAAAAGGTCTTATCTGCTTACCTGTGTACCACTGTGTTGATGTTTATTTAGCTAACTTTAGATACGGACGAGCTCTTGTTTTGTTTCTTGCTTCTTCTAAAAAAAAAAAGTCTCTCTGCAGGATGAGGAGGAAGAGGTGTATCAGGACCTCGAAGAGGATGTTGATGATGACGAGGAAAAATTTGTGGATGCAGACAAAGATGAAAAAACACTGAGTGTGAAACAATGCCAGACGAAGCCCACTGCATCATGGGTACATCATCAAAACATAGAAGGTGAACCTCGTTTATATATGCTTGTCATAATAATTACTTTAGCAATGTATGTTTTCAATTATCTGTGTTTGAATTCATGTTTACGTGAAAAGGAATGCCACCAACGTTTTAGCCAATCATGTTTATATATTTCAACATTTTCCTGATCGATCATTTTTGGCACTTCCAAGTACTTGAGTACATAGGTACCCCGGCCCATTCATAGATTTAAGATAGTGGTGTAAATTGATTAAAAAATTTTTTTTTACTAATTAATCGCACATTTTTTCTGAAATTAATTGCGTTGAATCCCACCTGACATTAAAGTTTTTATTTATACTTTTATATTGCAATAATTTCACATTCAATCTTCAAATGAATGTAGAAACAACATAAGTATATTTTTAATGTTTAGTGCCGTCTTTTTCTATGACTGAAGGCAAGTAACTTTGATACCAACTGATGTTCCTATGATTATTTTATTTTATTTTTCTAATATTTAACCATTGACTATATTCAACCATTCAACATTACATTATAATTGGGAGTTATCAATTTAATATTTATTAGACTTTAAAAACTTCTAATTTAAGTGAACTTAAAACAATCTTCAATAATAAATGCCCTTCAGCAAAATATAGAAAAGGGAAAAAAATATAGATAAGAAATAAAGCCTAATTTAATAGTTATCAAACAGTAAATTCTAAATTAAAGATAAAGCTTTAAACTACAGAATTTTCCTCTTTTTAATTTTGTTTCATTTGACTCACGCCTGGTGCTGATGTGTCTGAAAAATCTCCCGTTTGATGTGCTCGTAAAGACATTACGCGTCTAAATAAACACAGTTCTTTAGCAAACTTAGCCCCGCCCCTGCGTTAATTGTGCTAAATTGAAAAAATTAATCGCCTGCATTAACGTGCTAATTTTGATGCCACTAATTTAAATATTTACTTTTTTGACCTTGCGATTTCAATGTCTGAATTTTCTTAATTAAAAATTGATTTTACTTTGAAAGGCTGAACTTGATTTTTATTTATTTATTTATTTATTTTAATGCAGTTACATTGTTTTATATATTAATGACAAAAAATGGTCTTAAAATAACAGTAATGTTGTTTATCACAATTATTTCTGGTGCAATTTATTGTCTGTGTTACTGTGACAGGCCTATTCACTTCATAAAGCTGCCTCCATGTGCCTTTTTTGTATAAACCTTTATTTTCTTTATTGCAACCCTTTCTTTTCTTCAGGTAGTTTAAATAAGGTGACTTATGACCCCATGAACAGAAACCCTTTATACTGCGGGGCTGATCACACGGCCCTCTGGGAACTGCAGAAGGTACAGAGGCTATTACTGTCTTTCCATTCTTCTCATTGTTACTGCGATCCGTGCGCTGACGCCATGTTCTTTCTTTTTTTACAGCTGTCCTTTCATTTTCATCCCTCCGTGGCTCTTTTTGCGAAGACTTTATTGCAGGTAACAACTTTCTCTTGTTTAAATTCAGCCTCATAGGTCAAAATGGTACTATTCACTTGTTACGAAGTGGTACTATATCTTGTTACACACTCCTGGTCTTATTTTGCACAATTAATCATTGCGCAAACACACACACACACACACACACAAATGTCTTTTGTACTTTTTCTTTAAAACTGTAACCTGACCAACCTCTGAAACAACTAAAGCAGACTTGTTTTATGCTGCTGTTCTTAGTAATACAGTCTTTCTTTCTTGCCGGTAGTTCACCTAAAATGAAAATGTACTCACCCTCATGTCGATTCAATGCTTTGCCACTTTCTGTCTAATACAAAAGAAATCAAAACATTGATCAATTGCAAAGTAATTTTGTCTTACTAATAGCAGATGTTTCAGATTATAACAAACCTTACAACAACATAACAGTACGAATAGATCTTGATGGAATATGAAATGTTAAACTTGGCTAACAATTCTGTATGTTATCTCAGATAATATGGCACATAACTGCCTGTAGTGCTTTTACCTGCTTATAATGATCATATTTAATAAATTAAATGTAACTCATTCAAATGATTTCACAGCTCAGACCAATTGTACAGTTAATATAGTAGCTCTAGTAAAATGAAGTAATTAGGAATGCAATGATCAATCAGCATTGGCTGATCTTGGTGCTAAAATGATGGCAATTGGTGTAAGCCTCAAATTTCCTAATTGATGTACCACTAGTAATTATTCAAGATGAGTGATGAGACAATTGTCATAGTTTTCTCCTCTCTGTTAAACGAACAGCGTTTATGTGGGTCTGATCGAATAAAACATTTGTCTTGGTGTAAACCGGGCTTAATCCTGTTAGAAAACCAGAAGTGAGGTTTAGACAGCATGACTTTGAAATGTCTTGACAAACTTTTATTATTATTATTATTATTATTATTATTGTTGTTGTTGTTCATTTGACCCACAGGGAGAGTTCATCCAGTACACAGGGGATCCACTGCAGGACTTCACACTTATCCGATTCTTAGATCGGTTTGTATTTAGGAATCCAAAGCAAACAAAGGGAAAACGTAAGCAAACTGCAAAATTACACTTTGTGCTCTTGAACTGAGGACTTCATTCATTTTGCTCAATTTATTCTTTATATTCTAGAAAACACAGATGCCACAGTGATGCAGCCCAAACACAGGAGGACGTTCAACAATATTCAGTCATTACCTGGTGAGTCCTTTTGTGTGTTGTGCAAAAAAAAAAAAAAAAAAAGGGTTATTTGGCTGTAACTGTTCCATTATTATAGAATTCAGCTGGTATGTAGTCACAGGGGTACAGTTATTGACTATTATACCGTACATGCACACAATGTCGTTCTATCAGATGAGCAACCATTTTAGGCGTTGTCTTGTGTTATTTCCCAGTATTTTCTAACTTAATAATATGAAATATTATGAAATTAGTAAACTGGCTGATTTCAATGGTCTCTTTACTCCAACACATTTTAAAAAGATTTGGCAATACCTGAATGTGAAAGATTTACAATTTTGAAAACTTGACAGCTAAAATGTTTCAATGAAAAAAACAAAAACAAAGCTGCAAATCTTGTGTGTGCTTTATTTATTAGAGGATTTAATACAAAGATTTAAATTGCACTTAAAGTTACTTTTCATAAAAACTTGATCAATTTTTTTTTTTTTTTTTTTTAAACTTGCATCAGTAATTAAGAAGTCAAGTAAATAAGCTAGAGATGTAGAGATCTTTTTTCCAGCTAACAGAACAATGAACACTGGATATTTTTCCCAAGACAAATGTCGCATTATATGACATGTTGTTGTTCACAAGCTGTCTTATTGAAGTCTTTTTGTGGTTAAAACACAGATTAACTGATTACATGATCCATTTCAGTAAGTTGTACTGTATCATTTGTGACCCTGGACCACAAAACCAGTCTTAAGTAGCACAGGTATATTTGTAGCAATAGCCAAAAATACATTGTATGGGTCGAAATAATCATCTTTTATGCCAAAAATCATTAGGATATTAAGTAAAGATAATGTTTCATGAAGATATTTTGTAAATTTCCTACCGTATATATCAAAACTTAATTTTTGATTAGTAATATGAATTGCTAAAAACTTCATTTGGACAGCTTGTTTTTTTTTTTGTTTGTTTTTTTGCACCCTCAGATTCCAGATTTTCAAATAGTTGTATCTCGGCCAAATAACAAGCTTGTTTATTCAGCTTTCAAATGATATATGTAAATCTCAATTTCAAAAAATTGACCCTTATGACTGGTTTTGTGGTCCAGGGTCGCATTTGACATACAGCATTCATGTTTCTCATATTTTGTGCTGTAACTAGTAAGGAGTTAGGAGGTAACATTATTCAGGCATCGACTGAAAACAGCTTAGACTAAAAGATAGATCTTGGAATGTGAAGGTTTAGTTTACTTAAAAATTAAAATTGTTATATAATAATTTATTTACCCTCACATTGTTCCAAACCCATAAGACTTATGGTTATGGTTATGTTTTTTTATTTTTTCTCGAATTTGTAATGAAAGATGAGAGCTCTCTGTCCATCCATCGAAAGTCTAGGCAACCAAATCTTAAAAGGTGATGAAGGCATCATAAAATGGGGGTAAGGGAGTGGGTTGGATATTATTGGTAGATTAATTAAATAACAACAACTTGTTCTATAACATTTTAGAGCCAGAACTATTGGTTTTATATGAGCTATATGGCTATGAGGAAGAACAACAGAACAACTTTTTTTCTTTCTGTTATTTATTTATTTATTTATTTATTTATTTTGTGCAGTAAACTCTGAGGAATATCTGGCCAAAGAGGAGAGTCAAATACCTGTGGATGAGGTGTTCTTCTACAGGTTGGTAGAATTATCAATCAAATACAAATTACTGTTGTCATTCAAGAAAGGACTAAAATAATGTAAATACGCTGTTATGTGTCACTCAGGTACTTTAAGAAGCGGGATACAGAGAATCGGCGGAAAAGACCAAACAAAAACGAGGATAACGAGAGTGTGGAAGACATTGACGATGATGAATTTGAGAGAGTGCTTGGTAGGCTCTAAAATTGACACAATTTATCTTTTTCTCACATTTTCTTGTGAGAAAACTGACCAAAATTTTGTCTCCTAGATGCTCATGAAGGAGACAGCTATTTCACGGAGTTCGACGATGATGACTTGGACTTTGCAGGGTATGTCCAGCACTGTTTACACTATTAGACTTACAACTTTATCTTGTATGGTATTGTAACTGCAAGCCTGGTAAAAGCTAGTTGATAAGGTGCTAGCATGCAAGAAAAGGAAAAAAAGGGGGGGCAGGGATCAATTAAAATTAAAGACCCTTCTGATGCATTATTTCTAGTGAAATTACATTTGTCAGCAAAACTATCTGTAAGAGCATTCGACAGAGCAAGCCATGTTCCTATAGACCAGTTTGGAGTAGACGTCACAGTTACGTCACTTGCAGTGGTCGCAGAAAAACACTGGTAACCAGTAGAGGTAACTGGGTAAAATCCACAGAACAAGAAAAAAATATATATTGTGCTTTTTGATGTCAAAATCGGAATGCAAATAAGTTTTATAGAATACTGCCGTCAAAGACGCCATTTGAAGCTAAATGCAGATGTTTAAACAAACATACTATGGATGAAAACTGCTATGATTACTCTACTTTTAAAGCATAAATTTGATTTAAACAATTAGGTACATAATATTCAAAAATGCTGTTCATTGGGGATGTATTGAATTAGCCCTACAGTTACAGCATGAAATATTATTTAAACCTATTACTATTAACATAACATTTATTTATTTTATCTCAAAATTCTGACTTTTTTTTTTTTTCTTGCAAATGCAAGTTTATATCTCCTAATTCGGACTTTATAACTCGATTTAACTCAAAAGTAGTGAATTTGTCAGTTCTGAGGGAAAAAAGCCAGAAGTGTGGGATGAACTCCTATTCTGAGCCGAGGGAAAAGAGAGAATGACCAGCTGTTTTTTTCTTTATTAGAACTGTGGGATATAATCTCAGAATTGCGAGAATGAAGTCAGAATTTTTAAAATATAAAATCAAATTGACCTTTTTTTTTTTTACTCCTTTATTCCATGGCTCCATAGACTGCCACTTGAACCGCCCACAAAAACGTCATCCCTATTTCGGATCTGTAAGACTGTCCCACTATTTAATGTCAATTTAGTTGAATAACAGTGCTTATCGCTGGGTAACAAGCTCTTCTAATATGCAGAGAACATTGTGAATCTTTTTAAATCGAACTATTTTGTACCATATCAATGTAATTTTCTAGACATAAAGATTATCTCTCCCAGGTTTTCTGCAACCATGATACCTGAAATGTGGTGTGTTTTTTTTTTTTTTTTTGTTGTTGTTTTTTTGTTTTGTGCATCTGCATCAATATAAATGGTACTGCCTCATCTGGTATGATTTATAAAAAATATATCAATATTTTATGCAAACTTTATGTACTGCCCAATCCTATATTGTTCTGTTAAAAGTAATTGATTTCTTTTGCTCTTAATTTTTCTTATAATGTTTGGTGGTGTCACCTCATTGTAATCAGTTTTTGAATCTCATTCATAGGGCAAACATTTAGTATTAGTATTGGATTAGTTGGGTCTGTGACATTCTAGGGTAGTCTCTTGATGGAAGTATTATATGATTGCTTTTTTCAGTGTATTGGTAACACTCCAGTGGAGTGAATCAATTAAATCTGTGTAAATGATTTTAAAATTTGTATCTGGTAATGTTAATAGCAGTTAAAGTGGCCAAACTGTTTTTGTTGTTGCAGCAATGTGAAACCAAAGTCTAAGAAAGGTCGTGATCAGGATGGAGAAGATTCTGATTCTGATGATGATGATGATGATGATCTTGATGATGAGGAAGTCTCTCTGGGCAGCATGGATGGAGACTTTGAACTTGACGAACTTGAGGACGAAGGTGGACAGTTCGTAGACTTAGAAGATGAAGATAAAGATGATGATGATGACGATGCAGGTGTGTCAAGTCTTTGCAGTTTTCATGATCAGAGTTAAAAATAAATATGCCTTCGTAATTTCAAAGATAACACAAAATGACAAATGGAAATAATTTCCTTGGGGAAGAAAATAACCTTAGGAAAAAAGGCCATTGAAGCAGCTGGATTACTGGAGTTAATCTAGTAAACTGCAGATTAAAGAATGGCTTTAGGTGAATGTTACGAAATCTTTTTAAGATCACATTCAAATCAAAGGCTTTCTAATACAAGACATGACCAAGAAGGCAGCAAAAGTCAAAAAAGTAGAATGTCTGGTAATGTGTAGATGACATAACTTGGCTTTACTCTATATAAACACCTTGGTTAACTGGTTCAGGTGTGTTTGATTACTGTTGGAGTTAAAGGAGAAGTTCACTTCCAAAACAAAAATTCACAGATAATGTCCTCACCCCCTTGTCATCCAAGATGTTCATGTCTTTCATTCTTCAGTCGTAAAGAAATTGTTTTTTGAGGAAAACATTTCAGCAGTTTTCTCCATATAATGGACTGATATGGTGCCCCAATTTTGTAATTCCAAAATGCAGTTTAAGTGCGGCCAGTGGTCCCAAATGCGGTTGTAAACAATCCCAGCCGAGAAAAAGGATCTTATCTAGCGAAACGATTAGTTATTTTTATTAAAAAATACAATTTAAAAACTGTTTAATCTCAAACACTTGTCTTGTCTTTCTCTCCCTGAACTCTGTGTGTTCTGGCTCAAGACAGTTAGGGTATGTCAAAACTCTGATCATATTTTCTCCCTCAACTTCAAAAATCATCTCAAAATCATCCTACATTGCTGCAGACGTACCGACCCAGTCTATGCAAAGTGAACGTGCAGCGAAGATCAAATACCTTTAACAAAAAAGGTAAAACGGCAATATAGGACGATTTTGAAGTTAAGGGAAAACATGAGATGGGAGTTTTTCGACATACCCTAACTGTCATAAACCGGAACAAAAACAGAGTTCAGGCAGAGTAAGACAGGACGAGCGTTTGACATTAAAAGGTATATAAATTTGATTATTTTTATGAAAATAAAAATAGTTTCGCTAGGTAAGACCCTTCTTCCTCGGCTGGGATCATTTAAAGCCGCATTTAAACTGCATTTTGGAAGTTCAGGGCACCATATCAGTCCATTGTATGCAGAAAAATGCTTGTATGTTTTCCTCAAAAAACATAATTTCTTTACGACTTAGAAGGAAAGACATGAACATCTTGGATGACAAGGGGTTGAGTTCATTATCTGTAAAATTTAGTTCTGGAAGTGGACTTCTCCTTTAAACTCTGCAGAATGGTAGCGTTCAAGAAGCAGAGTTGGCTGCCCCTAAAAATTGACTTAGGAATTTATTTTTCCTAATTTAGAGTGTTTTTGTAAGATTCTCCCTTAAATTTTCCCAATCAACTAAATCAATTCTGTTTCCTTTTTGTGTGTGTGTGTGTGTGTGTGTGTGTGTGTGTGTGCACCCATCATCCCAAAGGTCCTCAACCTGCAAAGAAGAAAAAGAAAGGAAAAACGGAGGACAAATCTGTGTTTGCATCAGCTGAAGAGGTATATGATTTATGGGTTGAATGAGACGATTTTTACACTTCACAGTGTATTTTACATTTTTCAAAAGACAATAGTATTTTATAAATCCTAAACTGTTTGATACCACATTGTGTAATACTGAATTACACCAAGCCCATTTTTGCAGTCAGTTTACAGTCTCAAGTTTCCATGTTCCTTCAAAAGCATGCTGTATTTCAATGAGCAAATTTACAGACAAAGGGACAGTTTTACTAACAGCTTGCGCCAGCGCAAAGCGCCTTTTGCCATTAAAATTGGTGGTCAACTGATATATCGCCAAATCCAATATATCGGCCAATATTTGGCATTTTTTCAAATATCGGCATTGGCCAATAAGTTTTTCTGTTTGGCCTATATGTTCCAGACATTTATTTTATATATGCTTACATATAGATGACATTCTTCCTCTTCATTTTGTCTTCTTTGTTTTTATTTATATATTTCTGAATATTTCTTTATTTGTGAAAAATACTGTAATAGAATTACTTAAAATTTTTCAAACATTAATGAAATAAAAATTATAATTATAAATGATAATTAAAATAAAAATACACTTGTACTGTATAACGTACTGTCAGGTTTTACTAAAGATACGCAGTGAAGAATTAGAGCTAAAAAGGCATGGACACAGGAGGAGGAGTAGGAGTTTCCCTTTCAGACGCAAAATTTATGGATCACACAATGTGTTTTATTAACATTTGTTTTTATTCCGGTTCTTTTTGTTGTGCTGTGGCTTCTTTATTTATTTATTCTTTATTTGCAACTATGCTAATTTGCGCTGTGCTTGGTATATTGCGTTGGTTGATATGTAAATGAGATGTTGCATCTGTTCTTTTAATTTGTGCATTGTTAGTAAATCACCTACAGACATTTCGCCTCCCATCGACGCTGTTTTGGAATTGCGCTCTTGCTCTAATTTGCCCTGTTTAGTAAAACTGGCCCAAATTGTACATTAGTGAATAATTCTTAGTAAATCAGACATTTTTGCACGTACAGTACCTTATAATGCCTTTGAATGAATAGAAAATGTCTTTCTTGTCTTTTTAAACAGTTTGGCTGTTTGCTGGAAGAAAACACAAACTTGAAGTTTGACAACTGTGATATGAATGCAATGGCCAATACGGACAAAGCTAGTGAGTGCTGAAAATAGATTTGTTTTATTTTCCAATAGAAAAATGAGTTCATACACAATAATAAAGAATAACATGTTTCATTATTCCAAACTGTGCAATAGCCGCATAACGGTTTTTGTGAGTGAAATTTGTAGGAAGAATCTGCTGCTTTTGTGGAGTGAAATCTTTCCTTATTTTCCTGTGTCTCTTCAATCAGACGTTAAGCAGCTGAAGTGGGAAGTTCAACGGAATGACTGGATCCAAGGGAGAGATGTCAAAACTCTCAGACGGAAAAAGGCCATGTTCAACAAGAGAAAGTTCGGAAATGCCAAAAAGCTTAAGAGTGTCAAAAGGAAGAAGTGATGACCAGATTACATTGCTGTAATATACGGAGAGGGGGGGAATGCTATGCTATGTTTCTAAAATGTACTAGTTGTAAAGTGGTTCAGTCAGTATTGGCTGTTCCAGGCATTTACAATGTTATATTAAATCCAGGGTTCATCCATAGCTTGGAAAATGCTTTATTTTACCTGTTATGCTTTAATGTTTTAACTTGTTAATATCTTCCTTTGTCTCTTTTTAAAGCATAAAAACATTGTGATCATATTTTGTCCATTACATCAAAATATCTGAAAAAGCAATAAATATACAAGGACAAAACTTTAATGCAGCATATCTGTTTGACACAACGAAAGCCCCAGAGAAACCAGCGAAAGCCCAGCACTAACAGATAAATTTGGGGAGGTATTAATTATTAACAAAGCCAACAAGAGCGGGTTTAGGCAAGCTTGGTTTGAATATTGGATTGTTTCAAAATGTGTCCAATGACCTGTCTGTTTTATTATCATCCCCCTAATAGTACATTGTGCTCCAGTCACTATCAAAGCTCTACTGTTGAGACTCAACAGTAGGCTTATTGATTTACCAGAAGTTAAAGAAAATTTTTATCACCAGATTATTGGTTATCTGCTACAATTTAAAACTTGTCTTGTACATACTTAAGATTTCCTTAAGACAAGTCTCCTTTATTTTTAAAAGCACTCTATTTAATATGGAAAATTTCAATCAACTTCAAAGTGTTTAACAGGAAAATAGTAGAATCAATGATGCAAACCAAAATGAGACAAATACTAAGAAATTCTGCTGTAAATCAGCTATGGCAAGACAATGATGTCATTATTCAGTTCCAGAGAGGTCATTGTTGGTTCAGTTCAATAACATTTGTTGGCCCTCCAGGACCAAGTATGGACACCCCAAGTCAAGCATAAATCAAACGTGCCTTCTCAAAAATGAAGCAGCTGGATATTGATGGAATAAATGTGACCCAAAGAAAACTGCAATTTTTTGTTAGAAAGACCTGTTCCAGTTTTTCAGAGGAGAGGACAACCACTTTTCTCAACTCCGTACATTATTTTTTGCAGTTACTGATGAAATGGAGTGCAACTATAGCTTCTAGCAGCGAGCATGGGCCCAAGCGCTATCACTACCGCCAACTTTAGGAATTAGAATTCACTTTAGGAAAACATTTAACTAACTAGGGCCACTAGAATCATCACCACTTTTCACCCTGTTAATAATGGCTTTGAGTATCAGTCCCATTATGTTAGGTGGTTAAGGGGGGTCATGAATTGTATTTGCATCTTTTTTTTATAGCTTCGTTAGAAAATATATAAATGCTCATGTTCTACCCTGTTTGTGATCCTCTGGTTTGTCCACTCTGTTTTAAGAGGTGTGTCTCCTTTAAGACTGCTGTGATTGGGTAACATCTTTGCAATATGAAATAATTAGTATACTTGTAGAACTGTTGAAACACAGTTATGATTGCACTTGTAACTAATCATGGAAAATGTGAATTACGGTGTTGCTTTCACAGTACATCTACTTAATCAGAGGTTCTTTTTAACAATGTTTTTTGCCATGTGCATTATAGATTATGTTGAACGCTTGAATTCAGTGGTCAGATTTTTTTTCAACATGAGCCAAAGAATGTTCCATTGCAGCAGCAGCAGCCCTACGCTTCCACTATTTTGGAGTGAAAGCGACTAGCTTCTTGCTGTTACTATGGCAATGTCAGCAGCTTTACAAAAAAAAACAAACAAAAAAAACATTAAAGCTGAAATACAACCTGAATGACGACAACACAGAATAACGTACAATCACTAGAATAGTGTTCATCAAATCCTTTCAAGTTTATTTTATTTTATTTTTTTTGTATATTTAACAGACTTCGTGTTAAAGTATTCCATTTTTTTTTTCACAAAACCTTGTGAAAGGTTTTCTCTTAAACACATACCAGCATATTAAAATAAATTAAGGACATGCATCAGAAAAATTGGGAATGTTGGACAATAAATGTATAACAGGAAAATAACAGTTTGACAGTAAACTGTTTTTGCCATATTGTCTTAATATTAATGTTTGTTTAAGCAAATTGTAAACAGCCACTATGTCCAAAATTATTTAATTATTCAATTGACATACTCTTGAGATAATGACATACTTTATGACATACTATGAGATACTGCAGTGCATCATGTTCTATAAGATCATCATGTCTGTACTGTTCCAGGGGATTAAAATGTAGAATGTACAATATGTGTATTTCAGACCTAGTGGAGTAATAGTAACTAATAATAATATTAAATGTGTAAAGTTAAATTTTCCATAGAATGGAAATACTCAATACTTAATTGTTGGATTCCATAACTGATGACATAAAACACATACAAAACAATACAACATTTACTGTAGGTGTCATAAAATTTACTAATGACTTAATTTCAGATTTTCCAGATTTAGATTCTTTTTATAGGTAATTTTTTTTATGTGAAAATTACGTTTCACACATCCACACCTCAATAATTCAGTGCACAAATATAATACAAATAGCTAATAAATAAGCTAAAATACACTAAAATAGAATTTTAATAAAGTCTTTAAAGTGCGGCTCACATTTCACAAATTAAGTAGTCTGATAGCTGTAGGGAAAAAAAAGCTGTTTAACAGCCTGGAAGTCACTGATCTGATACTTCTGTATTTTTTACCAGACTGCAGGAGCGTGAACATGTTACGAAGGAAATGTGGAGTCCTTTATAATGCCATTTGCTCTGAGCATAAAATGTTCAGTGTAGATGTCCTGCAGACACAGTAACGAGGCACCAATCATTTTTTGAGCAGTCCTTACTATCCTGTTCAGTTTGTTTCTCCTCTGCTGTGCTATTAATAATTTGAGAAATTTTCTATTTCTGCTTTTGATTTGGCTGTGAGATTTGCCAATTTTGGGTGCACAAGATGTGATGGATTTTGAAATGAATAAAGAGACTAACAATGAGTGACGTTTTTGCACTTCTCCGTGTCACACACTACTCCCCTGCACTCACTCACAATCACCATACTACTGGTAAACTCCACTGGCTACTCCAGAGCAATGACTAAATCCACCAGTGCCATGCTGGGCACTCCAATGCCCTTCTCTCCTAAGTTAAGGTCAGTGTACTGTTTGTCCTTAAGAAGTGTATACTATGAATCAGCAGGGATATCTGTGGTCAAGATTTTACACAGATTTTACAGGGACCATTTTCATTGTATGCAAATTTCCCCACAAACTTACTGGCCATATACCCAGCTATGTAAACCAGTGCACTTCCATAATGGTCAAAGACAGATGCTGCTGAAACTGATGGCCTCATCTCACTCAGCAGGTCCAGGACACGTTTTGGTAGGACACCCTCAAGGAAGCTGACATCATCAGACTCCAGCACAGCATCACTGTTCTGGAAAAACAAAATACAAATACAAATACAAATATTAATCATAAGGTTTGCCTAATTATATAAAGCATATGTCACAAATAGAATTAGACGTATTATGACAATATCAAGATTAAGTGCAGACTTATTTACAGATGGTTGCATTTGATATGTTTCTCCACTCTTGTAATCAGGTTTTTCCCTTCAATTTTTCCCTTCTCTGTATATTTTAGAGTTATTACTGACTCCTTATTAACACCAGCATGCCTGGTCTTCTTCAGCCTGTTCACTTCCCTCATTTTACAGTTTGTTTTTGCTTTTGGCATGTCTGTATACATTTTATAGTCTGTTAACCAGAGTGAAATTTCTTGTGTTAATGCAAAATTAGTGGCAATACACCAATTCTGATTTTGAGTTGCCTAGACCTCTTGTTCTTGTAAACAGCTGGTCCTGGCTGAATACTCTCCCTGACCTCTCTTACTCACAAGTCAAGTGGATGACCACAGAGCAGTCCGGCGGCTCTCCTTGATGGATAATAAAACAATTTATTGTAGTGTAAATACATACAATTTTCTATTGTATTCAGAAAAAACAAAGATCACTTACCATGATCTCCAGATCTAAAAGATAATGTTTGGTGGGAATCAAACTGATCGTCTAGTGAATAGTCCATTGGATGCTCCACCTGGTCAGCTTTGGTATTTACATTAGCGATGTCTGGTGGATCTGCATATACTGTGCCCATTTCATCTACTCACCATCAGTAGTGCTCGCCTCAGTACTGATAGTGATCCTGGGACTTGAAATCAATAGACTTGATAAGTTTCTGCAGTGTTGCAGACAGATGGCATAGAAAACACTTTAAACAGTAGCCTGTAACACTTTGGACTGGCGTGTAGCAGAGACAAGAAGACTTTGTTCTGAGTGATCCACTGAAAACCATAAGCCTTCCGCTGAGATATGCATCTGTGTACTCACAAAAGCATATGCTTTGGCTGGTAAGAGTTTCTTCAACTGCTTCATCACTGATATTAACACAGGCCTTCCTGGTCTTCTGCCAGTTCACTTCCCTTATTTTAGCCTTCAGTTTGCACACCTGTGCCTTCAGACTCCTAATCTTCATCTTCAGGGCATGTTCCTTGGGAGCAGCTTCAAGGCCTGTTAGCAATGACATTGGTGGCAACAGTGTCGTCAGTGGCATCGAAGGTCCTGCTACAGAAGCATCAGGTGGGGTAATATCTGTCTCTGAACCAGTGGGTTGTTAAACACTCTCTGCAGTGGATGAGCCTGCATATTACTTTTGTTTTTGGCTTTTTTGTTTTAACATTCAAATAGGCATTGCAGGTAAGCATAAAGATGACATATATTTGGTCCAGTGCAGAGGTCATTTTTAGGTTGAAATACTTAGGTTATTATTTTGACACCTAACAGTTAACGTTAACTAACCAGGCTTTTTTTCCACAGAACTTGAGACAGGGAAGTTTAAGGATTTCATTAATGTTAGATTTCACTCTAAATTAAAAATGACAGCTAAGAATGAAGTGACAGGAGTTCATCCAACGTTATAATAACGTTAGAGCGTTTCCCAGGACGTACACATAACGTTATATACAAAAATAATTTATCAATGAAATAAACGAATTTAGCAAATGGATTTAATAAACTCATCCTAACTTACTGTCATATCCATATGAATCATTTTTATGATTTCTATAGCTAGGACCTGCAGTTCCTAAAGGAATTAAGTTTCTACAGACTAAAAAACTAAAACGTTAAAGTTAGCAGGTACATAAAATAGTGCTAGCATAGGTCCCACTTCAAAACACTATTTTTACACTTTCATGAATAAAATTCCTGTCAGGGTCTTTGGGAAAACGAGGAAAGGCAAGATTTGTACTGTTACATTGATAGTTTTTGCAGTAGATTGCCAAACATTTGCGTCATTCTGTCTGTTTCTGTGTATCTGTGCTGTTGTCCAGTTAGCATTTTTACTCCAAAATAGCGGCCGCTCGACCAACGCGCCAGTGGCTGTTACCAAAAAAGCATCTGAGTTTCACCTCTTGGCTTCTATACTCTTTGCATGAGCTCACAGACTCGAAATGCCAGGATCTCCAACCCCGCTCCTGGAGAGCTACCATCTGCAGACTTCAGTTCCAATCTATAACCTATAAGCTCTAATACAGTGGTTCTCAACGCACAGCTTTGCACATTCTGTATGTCTTCCTTATTTAACACACTTGTTTCAGATCATCAGCTCCACAAACAAACCTAAGTGTGTCAGATAAGAAAAACACAAAATGTCTAGGACCAAAGTTGAGATACATTGTATTATACTTGTCTCTAAAAAACGCTCCTACAACAAATAAAACACAAGGAGAAAACAGCGGGTTTCTTTAAGGGGTAAAAATGCATTTCATGTCAACTACCTTCATGCAGTTTGTGCAGAAACAAATGTTGCTATTTTTGTATTTAATATTGCAATGAAGAGTGCAGACCATCAAACAATAAAATATATATTTCAGCCAAACCGGACAATCAGCACAGTCCAATGCACATCTGTAGCACTAGATTACATCTAGTTGTTTAGTTATTCAAAACATGTTGATGCTGCTACATTATGTCCTTTACAGTCTTTTCATTGCACATTCAGCTCAGCAAAGCCTGCCACTGGCAATGGTGCTGTGTTCTTCTGCATTCCTTTATATTGAGCCAGCCGACCTCGATTAAGCACAGAGAAAAACTGAAATCTGTGTCCCATTTTCTCAGGGTTAATTAGCATGTCATAGCTATGGATTAACTGCGCTCTGGTGGAGGGGTCATGACAGTTCCTCAGGAGGACCTAAAACAACACAACAAAGCAAATGTCAGTAGTTGAAATTTCAAGGAGATTTGTATAGGGTCAGTTATTAAAACGCATACACATCTAATATACAGATAGTCATTTCACATTATAATCTAACCCAAAATGAAAATGGTGTACATTTTTGAGGTTTTGGGAAGCTTTGTAAGATTTAGATCACTTCTAGGTACAAATCTGTCCCCAAAATATGGTAGGCTACACAGGAACAACGGGAAACACTACAGATAAACACCTGAGACAGACTTTCAGAACAGGTGAATTGTACAGCAAACAAAACTTTGCTCAGGATGCTTTTGGAGGAAACACAGACATTAGTATAGTCATTCTCACCTGCAAGCGCGAGTCAATGCCCATGTTCTTTAGGAAGGATCTTTGTGTGATGGGTCCCAAGCAGGTCACCTTGTTTCCTGCCATTTTCCTTAGGTAACTGAAGTCAACATCTGCTGTCAGGTCTGCCATGCCAGGTGCCTCCAAGACATTGTGGAGTTGATGGCCTTTAAAGCCCTGTCACAAAAAAAAAAAATAACAACAAAACATGGTGACTGCCTAACCCAAATTTCTAAAAACAGATCAGCCTCATGTGGAATCAGTGGATGGATTTCGGGTAAACAATTTGTGAAATAGATGTCAACTGTAGATGGTAACAATCATCCTGGAAGAGGATGTGCATCTATACTGACACCACACAAGGTGAAGAGCATGGTTTGAGTGGCCAAAGAAACCCCAAGAACTGCAGATGTTATTTGGGTCTTGAGAACAGGAAGTCCACAAAAATATCAGATACCACCAACTATTTGACTTGTCTGAAAGAGTTGCCATAAAAAAAGCCTTTGCTGTCATCAATGACAACAAACTCAAGTGAAAAAAATTATTACTAAAAAATATTACTTAAAATTATTACTTATTACTGGAACATTCAACTGGACTAGGTTCTATGGTCAGATGAGACCACAATACAGGTTATGTAGACAGAAAGATAATGAAGAGAAGCATCTCATTCTTACTGTAAAGGCCCTAAAGAACTTGTTAGGATAAATGGTATCACAGACTCCACGTCAGAGCCTGTTCAAGCACAGAATCTCTGCCTCCTCATGTTCTGATGCAACAAGTCAGTATGACGCATGTTGGTGAACTCAGGTCCTCATATTTGTCAGTGACTCTTTAACAGACCTGGCGGCACCCTGAAGGATGTATGTCTTCTGCGCCACTGTGACTTCTGTTCAGCAAAAGCCGCGGGATCCCTGCCCCAAGTATGTTGAATATAGTTCCACTGAGACTATTGGCAAGGTGTCTGGATGCTTGGTTAAGCTCCTCAGCCCTTCCCGATGGCTCTCAAGTTCAGCTCCGCTATGCAATTCAGTTCGCCAGGCATCTGCCAAAGTTCAGTGGCATTCTGTTACCCCAGTGCAAGGTGAGAATGCTGCTGTTCTTTGAGTGGAAGTTGCGTCCCTTCTGGTGAAAGGTGTGATTAAGCCTGTCACTTGTGGCTGAGATAAAGAAGGGGTTTTACAAACCCTACTTCACTGTACTTAAGAAGGGTGGGGGCTCCGAACAATCTTGGACCTAAGGGTGCTGAGCCGGTCCTTTACACGCTCCCATTCAGAATGCTAACCCTCAAACACAGGTTATCATGTGTCAGGTATAAAGACTGGTCACGACAATAGACCTGAAGGACGTGTGCTTTCACGTCTCGATCCTTCCAAAACTCAGACAGTTTCTTTGGTCTACCTTCGAAGGACAGGCATATTAGTATAAAGTTCTTCTTTCCTTATGTTCATTTCCTTGCATCTTCATGGAAGTTGCAGAGGCTGCCCTTGCCCCTCTTAGGGAAGCAGTCATTTGCATTTTTAACTATTGACTTATTCTAGCTCACTCGTGAGAGTTGGTTTGCACATACATAATCCCCAGATTGGGACTTCAGGTCAACTGATACCCCTTTTCCACCAAGGCAGTTTGAGTACTGGTTCAGAGCCAGAGCCTAGTTTAAAATTGGTTCTTAGTCTTTCGACACCCAAAGCACCAGGTCTGAACCAGGAAAAGTGGTTTGTAAGTAGCACCAAAATATTTGTGGTCTACTTGACCAACAAGACAAACAGAAACTTTTTTTCTAATAGCAGGTAAACACGAACGCGTTGGATTCGCTGTGTTTGAATGCAGACGTAGGTTTGCAAAGGTACTGCTGATATAAGGCTTGTTTGGGATGTGTCGGCACTGCACGGACCGGTCAGCATGTGGCATCATAGTACCACGAGTGCAATTTAAAAGCATAAAGAACAGTCTGCTCTCCAATCGCTCTCGTGGTGCTTTGGTGTGCAACGCCAATGCCTCGAGCAAGTCTGTTGTGTTTGTGTTTGGCGCTGCCGCATCATTGCTGGGAAAGATGAGACGTATTCAGTAATGCAAGACCTGGCTCTGTGGTGGCTCTCTAGTCTGTGGAAAAGCAAACCAGCTCTAACTGGCAATAGCACTAGCTCTGTAGTAGCACCTGGTTCCTGCTGGTGGAAAAGGGGCCTGAGAGAAGAGCAAACTCTCCCCTGTGCAGAGTTTCTCTTTTTCAGCAAAGATTGGACTCGGGCACTAGTCACTAGGCAGAAGGCGAGCGCTGTCTCCGAACAAGGATCCTCCACTGAATTGTGGATGCGAACCTCAAGGCCTATCAGGTCAGAGGCTTACCATGCCCACTGGGAGTGAGGGCACATTCAATCAGGGGCACTGCTGCTTGATCAGCTTTAGCAAATGGTGCCTAATTAGCGGACATGTGTAGAGCTACACTGAGTACAAGCTTCATCTGGAGTTTTAAGCACTAGCTCTTGAACTGAGGTGGCTGATAGGGTGTAGAGCTTGCACTTAGTGCCTCCCTGGACTACCCTGAGTTTAATGGAGGAATTTGCTACAAGAATCCATTATGGGCAAGTAATCCTCAAGTGAACTCTCATAATCCTCCATATGTTGACTCTTCCCTTGGCGGCCTCATATGTGTATTGGTCCACTGCTTTGTTCTGAACGATATAGTGTTTTTCCTTAGACAGTCGGTCTGTCACTTGTTTCTGTGCTTAGTAGTTCTCCTCTTATGCGGAGCCTACCACAGGAATCTTTGCTATGCTCTACACCCTTTTAGTGAGTTTATAGGATGTATCTCCACGTTACGTAAACATTGGGGTTATAATGTTCAGGATCAGTGTTAAAAATAAGTTTGTCAGCATAAGGAAGGCCAAACAAATTGGTAAATCAGCTCTTGCAATTCGACCTGATTTTGCCCCCCTTTTTGCATATTCTGTGATATTGTAATTCACAATGTCATGGAAGGGGACAGGAGCAGGCTTTCTAAGAATGCGGTTTTGAGTCCTGAAAAATTAGAATGCAGTCACCAATCTCATAAAGAACTGTGCTGTGTACAAATGTAACTGTCTTAAGGAATCAAACACAGGACTGACAACTGTATTCCGCTGCCTTGTGAAAGTGACCATAGCAGTTCTTTTGTGTCTTCTTGTAAGAAAAAATGAGGAGAATATTGAAGAGCTCAATGAAGAAGTACATATAGACAAAGAAGTGTACATGAAGCGCATTGGGTTCAAATATCCTAAACTCAAACCTTTTACATTGGTGATTTTCTGTGTTTCATTCTATAGTTGATGACTATTTGCTCAGGATGTGATCACCCAAAATGATTCAGGGTCGATGGAGTTATTATAACAAAATCAGACTAAGTGTAGTAAAAGTTTTTTAGCAGGACACTGAAAATGTATAAAATGAACATGACAAATGTGCAGTTTAATCCAACCAACAGCTCAAAATTTAAATGAATATTGTAGGCTTACAGTAGGGTTTTTCATATGTGACTTGTTTTTGAACGGAATTAGTTTTAGGTGCAGTTGGATCAAAGAATCAGGTCCTCATGTGATAAGAACACTTCAGCTATTAACTAACCAGCACTGACCTCATAAAACAAAGCCTGAGAGAGATAACATTCATGCCACTTACTCTGAAAGTATCAGTTTTTGTTCCATCATGTCCATAGTCTACAATCAAGGCTGCGCCTCCGTCCTCTGCAATCCGACTGGCCAGTTTCTGAACAATGACTCCACCTTCTGGACAAACTTCCACATGCTGTCTACTTTCACCCTTCTAAGAAGAATAATTTACAGGGTTCAGTCAAAAACAAGGATGTCCAGTATGATGATGAAACTGAAAAACCTTTTCAAAACACAGGCCAAGTTTTTTTAAAAAATGTATTTCTGAATCATGAATAGCATTACATTCTCTATATTTTACCTCCACACAACTTAAACTAACCATGACATTTCATAAAAAAGGTTTAAATTTTTTTTCTTTTTTAGACACAGTCATGTTTTGTAATGTTTGTTTGTTTTTTTAACATAACATGGTTACACTGATATGTATAGGTAGATGCCACATTTGACCACTCCAGACACATACGCATCTGTCCATTTTGAAACAGTCACCATGTTGTTATTCAAAGTAGAAATCAATTAATCAGTTTTCCAAGATTTGGCATCTTGGAAAACTGATTCATTGATTTCTACTTTGAATTTTTGCGTAACCTTGCATTACCTCTGGTTTAAATGGTTAAAATTTATTGTGTTCATTTAGCAAAATTGTCTGCTGAACTTACAGATACAGATGCAGATATTCATACATGCATATACATGTGGTTGATCACAGGCAGCTGATGAGAAGAAATGCAAGTTAATTTGACATGTTGTACATTTAAAAACAGCAATTAACCTGAATACTTTCCAAAATAGTAAGGTTAAGAAGAAATGTATAATAAAAATATATAAAATAATATAAATAAATAAAAAAAACTTAACACAGCAACAATTAACATATCGTAATGGTGTAGTTTCAGCATCTGCCAGCTAAAGAGGTCAAAGCAGGTCCGTAGAGACTCCAAGTCAAAAGCAAGTTAACTGTGCTTCAGCAACCAGTCTGTGGTTGATCACAGGCAGCTGGTTGCAGAAGCACAGTCAACTTGCTTTTGACTTGGAGTCTCTACGGACCTGCTTTGACCATTCCAATATGGCAGACACCTTACATATAGCAGCCCATAGAAACAGGTGCTAATAAGGCATCTGTGTATACATATCTATGGTTACACCACTTCAGGGTGTCCGGAATTGGCTACAGTCACCTCTTTAGCTGGCAGATGCTGAAACTACACCATTACGATATGTTAATTGTTGCTGTGTTAAGTGTTGTGTGAAGTTACATATTTGTTATTGATTTATATTATTTTATATATTTTTATTATACATTTCTTACTATTTTAGAAAGCATTCAGGTTAATTGCTGTTTTTAAATGTACAACATTAAATCTGTCAAATTAACTTGCATTTCTTCTCATCAGCTGCCTGTGATCAACCACATGACAAACGTTCTTAGTAAAGGAGGGAGGTCTCACCTGTAGAAGAATGCCAGAGGCCAGTGTAGGACTGTGAGAAACCACAAATCTCAGTTTTTCTGGACTTTCAGGATCAATATCAACCATCACCTCCCGCCAGCCTTTCTCTGTTCTCTTTAAAAAAAAAAATCATTTCAGCATATAACTTTTAGCATCTAAGGTAATGCTAATATGCATTTTAACTAAACGTTCGAAAAAATATTTTTAATTAATTTATCCTAATTTATATATATATATACTTCATGTAAACACTGAATTTTACAGTCCGGCTTACCTGAAACTTGTGAATGGGTAAAGCATCAAAAAACTCATGTGCAAGGAAGACACTAAAACCTGGCAAAGGAAAACAGACTTTGGTTACAACAAACTAAGAGCTTCCCATCAAGGAGAGAGTTTGTGCGATTACATGACAGTTTGATGCATCCGTACCTCTTGGAACGTCCTCTATCCTGCGGTACCAGTATATAGGCAGGCCTGTATGTGTGGTGCCACTGCGGTAAGCAGGCTGATCATCATTACATGTCTGCGTCTTATCTCCAGTTAGACATTCGGCCTGAAATTGGCCCAATTTTGGGCTGACCTCCACAAGATGAACAGAGATATCCGTCTCACCCAGGACAGCTTTCAACTGACTGAAGACCTGCAACATATGACCACCACACTTGTTCTTTTAAAATTCAAAGTGTCCCCACACTTGTAAGTACACAATAAATATTGTTTGTATATAATATTTCTGTGCATAGTGGCACAGCAACCATATAATTATCCATTTAATTATACAGCACCCTCCACTAATAGTCACTTTTGGTACATATGAGCAAAATGTTGCTGTGAAAAAAATGTTGCAGTTTATCCTCACCATGTGCTAACCAGGAGCAATGTGACAATTTCAACAACAGTAATTTCTCTGTCCAGACCACATGCAAATATATTAATCGGGCATTTTATCCTGTTTTAAATGACAATGTTTTTAGTACGAAAACAAAGTAATTTGTGATAAATGGGATTAATCATTTCTTAGCTTTAGAAAATATATGATAACCCTCAATTAAACTACTTCAGGTTTTTATAAATTCGTGATTATATTAGTATATATACCTAATATTCGAACCATTCATGTAAGTGTGTCAACCTTCAGATTTCATCAGGTTTTTCAAAAAGAGGCCTGCGCTAATGAATTGAAGGGGAGAGACTGATGATAATCTGTGGGTAGTATTTGAGGCCTCCCCTTAAAAAAAAACAGGATACTCCTGGATTTTACTTGAGTGAGTGAAAATTAAATAAAAGACCAAGATGATCGATGTTTCCACAGCCTTTGCTCGTATTTACCAAAGGTGCCAATATTATTACATTTTATAGCACCTTTCTATACCAAACAATCAGTCTGACAGGGGGCACGGTGTTACTGAAGCCAAAAATATTTATTGGAGTATTTACCCTCAGGATGTCACTGGCCAAAGAACCTCTTCCTGGTCCGAGCTCTACTAACTGGAAGATGCTGGATTTCCCGGCCGCCATCCACTCACTGACACACCAGACGCCCAACAGCTGTGGAAGACCATATGTATGTTATTCAATAAGAAAATCTTTTTACGTGGTTGTAAGTATCAGTAATAATTTTATTCAAAACAATGCTCACCTCACCAAAAATCTGACTGATCTCTGGGGACGTAATAAAATCACCACCTGCTCCCAGCATGTCATCTTTTTTAACGTAATATCCCTAAAAAGGCAAACAACAGACTTTTGGTCTTTGGTGGAAGAGCACTTCCTATCTAATTACCTCTTATACTGTCTACAAGTAGGTGGGTATGTGCTTACATGAATACAGAGACATTCATGTCACCCATATGAAATCAAAGGCAAAAAAAAAAAATGCATACACAATGACCAGCTTCTAAAAATTAATTGCAATAGGAGATTTCTGATCTTTCCATCTCACCGTGCTCATATTGATTTTACCACATATTGTTTATTACAGGGATAATCTA
>JAHKKF010503669.1:0-17943 GCA_019740295.1 Labeo calbasu
ATCAATATTTTGGAAATAATAATTTATCAAAGATTTATTAAAGATTTACCAGTGTTGAAATATTACATATATTAAACAAGGCATTTGAGTATTATGTCATTTTATTCTTTAAAACAAAACAAAACAAAAACATTTTTTTGAATATTCATAAATGACAGTTTCTTTAGAATTTTGTCTTTTTTCTGTATTTCCTGCATTTGCTTACTGGTTGCCCAAACATAAGATAACACTCTAATCTTGTTAAACTTTACAGTTTTTCCTTCCTTAATGATTTCAAATTTGCTCACAGCCATCTTATTATAATGTTCCCGATCATTAATTTTCCCATTTAATTTCACTTACGCTCCATTCTAAGCTCTATTCTTTCCCAGCAGGTCGACCCCATGCTGACCCCCGAGGAGAGACAGCTGAATAAGATGCAGAATCACGGCTACGAAAACCCCACTTACAAATTCTTCGAGCAAATGAACTGAGGAGGGCTCTGCAGTCTCAAGGCCATGCCCTCCTCTCTCGCCTCCCGTTTTTTCGATTGGGGTTTCCACTGCAACCCCCTCTCCCTCGTACTGTATGTATGTCTATATGACCGATGTTCAAAATGTACAACAAACCCGGCACGTAAATAGGGAGTTTGTAGTAAAACGTTTGCATACTACTCTCTCATCAGGGAGAGACACTAATAAGAGAATCCGCAGAGCACCGAATATCCCCCGGTTTTTGCTTTCGTTCATGAGGGCGTGGCCGCGCCGAGCATGTTCGGCCGTTTTCAAATCTTGGAATAGTGTCACGCTTTCTTTCCTGAATGAATTACGTGTTTCAAAGAAGCTGAGTGGTTTGTTTTGTCGTTTCTATTTTCAAAGCAGAGCTTATTTCATGGTGAAACTGTGATATGAATGAAATAATATATTTTTGAGTTCACCGGATAAAGTTTTGGCCCTCTAAGACAACTTAGGTATAGATTCAAGTCATTTTAGACTGCTAGTTTCATTCTGTTTGACTTCAGACGTAAAGCGAACGAGGTTTGTATTCACCTATAACTCAACCATCGGACATTCTGGTAGATTGTTAGTCTCAAATCACACCGTAAGAAACGGAATCAGTGTTTTAAATGTACCACGAACGTTCATCGAACAATACTACCCGAAAGCTTAGAATATTTTTCTGGTATTGCTTCTTTAAAAGTCAATTCTAAGTAATCTGAAGTCCATACGCGTAAAGAAAAGCATGCGAAATTTGGTGTATGATGCTATAACGTACTTGTGTTGGTCCTGTTTCTTGCTTTTTGATAACAATGAAAATATCACAGTGCAACAATGACGTGTACATAACTAAAGACGTAACTCGAATAGACGTTTCTATCATTAATTTGTAATCGACGCAACGTGTGGACGTAAAGATGACCTTGTGCTGCTCACACAGAGAACGAAACATTTCCTAACATGGCTGAATGAAAACGGACTGTTGTATAAACCAGCACAAGAAAATGACACCGTTACTCCTGACTGAATGTATCTTCGGTAGACATTTAGGCTCCATTCACGTTCCTCCTAACACACCGCGGCGGTTAGAAGCATAGGTTAGTTAGCTTAGCTAATCGCTCCGTTTTCATACAGTAGTTGATTTAACTGTCGAGGGTTTGTGTTGCGCAACTGAAAGTAGTGTCACCTCTGAACGTGGTAAACAACTTTGACTGACAAGATGCGATTCCAAAACTGGTTTAAGTTTCTGTACGTGTCACTACGGTTTGAAAACGTTTGTTTTTTAATAGTAGAGGGTTCTAGAGTTGTCTGTCTAATTCGTTTCTGTTTTAGTACATGATAGAAATTTTAAATCAAATTCTTGGGTGTCTGTCGCTGTGACACAAATAACGTAAACGCAACAATTACTGTTAGCCTGTTGTAGAAAGGACATGTCTTGCTCTAAATCTTTTTATTAGTAGAACGAACAGGTTTTTGAGAAGAAAACGGCATCATCCTGTGTATATATGACGTGACATATCAGCAGAAGTGAAACCAAAATGTGGGCCCGGTACATTTGTGTTTGTCCTTACTTCAGTCCAAAACTACACTTTTATACCAAACTAAACTCCATCCTGTCAAATCTTAGCTCATATTTATTTAAAGGAATAAATATACAGATTTTTGTCTGAGTCAAGACGCAACAAACCTTCTGACATGATTGTTGTAACTGATTGCATTGCCTTTTTTGTCTTCCTTTGTTGGTTCTGTCACATTTTGAACATACCTGAACTGAAACCAAACCACAGAAAAAACTTGTTAAACCACATATTTCTAGAGCATTTGATTGGATGGAAACTTCTCACAGCATAACAATTATTTTAAAGGCATTGTTAGATTCATAGCTCTTCATTTAGACATCTTCAGGTTAGATTCAACGCATGGCACCAGATGCTCATGGCACTTAAAGTGAATTGTGGACGGCCTGCTGTTGTTTTGATCGCTCTATGAATTGTGATGAGTTAACATTGTGGTTTGATGCCCTAATTTAGGACTCTTATATAGATTTCGTACCAGCATCAGGCAGATTTAGGACAGCGTATTCAATAGAAATTTAAGTTTATACGTGTCCCTTCCCTCTTTTATCCTGAACCAATAGAAATGTAAACGAAGTTACGGATGTTTTAACTGCTGCATTATTGCCTTTTTCAATGCTGTGTTTTGGATGTAATTATATGTATTTTTTATTTAAGTCAATATTAATTGGAGTTTGGGTCATTTGCTATATAGATTTGGACTGTACACACTGAACGGGTCTCATGCTTGAAAACTAAACTAATTAACTGAGAGCACAACTGTATCCAGACTGATTCATTTGTGTCCATTCATCAGTACTTCAAATTGTTTCCTCGTCTTGTTGAAGAATCAGTTAAGTGAAGGTTAAGATGGAAATTTAGCCTACATAATGTGTTGAACATCCTATACACCCCAGTTTTATCTTTCAAATGACTAGCATGTATTGAAGATACAGCTTGATAATGTAAAATAATTGGTTACTTTAAAAGTAAAGATGTAATTTGGTGAACTGGTGCTTTGAGGAACTTGTCATTAAGCTACTGAAACCAATGCAATGAAATAAGCTGATCTCGAGTCGTTCTGAATTTCACCAAAGACATGTTCTGGATATGATTGGAAGGCCAAATAATGTGTTGTATTTTTAATTGACATGTATTATAAGAGCAAGCAACCTGTGAACTGATCTGGCTTGTTGTACTTGCATTAAAACAACAATAAAATTATAAATGACCCACACAATTTGACTGTTGCTTTTAACCTTTGAAATAGTAAGTGTTATTGTGAACAGCATTGTCCTGTTAGCAAGCTTCTGATCATTATTAACAAAGGAAATTAAACTTTAGTAATTTTTATCTCAATTCCAAAATAATACCACAAAACATATAGGTTGGGCTTGTTTCTAGGCTTGCAAAACATGTTGCCGTTTGCTATTGCTTGTTAGCTGACAAACTTAAAAATGAAGAATCACTTTTCAGTTTAAGAATGGGGGAGGTGAGTGTGTACAATGTGAACATTGACATAGTTTCACTTTGCTGAGTCATGGTTGTCCACTTGCAGGTTGCTCAACAATCTGTTTTGATGAAAGCAACAGGCTTTGTTCAGCTATAAAGGACTCTCACTCACAGACTGAAATTTTATCGAAGTTTACCATAAAAGTGAAGTAGTTTCCAGGGGTTGTTGGTAGCAGAATGATGTTGGCGGAAATCTATTGAAAGTATGCTGAACAGCTTTTGGACCACTGGTAAACCATATAAAACCTCTGTGCTATCATTTTGCTGAAATGTTTTATTTTTCATGTATCAAGTATTTCTTTCTTTTTTTTTATCCACTGCATAAAATAAATCATCACCCTTTTATCTGTCTCACACACAAATCTTTTTCTTTCTTTGCCGATAACAAAACACTTGAGCCCATACGCAAATATGATATATTAAATTTCATTTATGAATTGTCATATGAAGTAAAAACATATTAGACCAATTATATTGTTTATGTATGTGTAAAACATTTGTGGACATGTTATGTACATGTATATCCATCCAAACTCTTGTCAATACACAGTGATATTATGTAAGTACATACAGTATAAAAGATATACATTAGCGCTTCTGATGTAGGAGAATATAAGTCATATATTACATTTCTGTGTGGGAGTAAACACTAAAGTACCTTCCTTCTAAGGTTAACTCATCTTTTGATCAGAAACCTTAGGTACCATTGGCAAGAATGAGGCTGAGCAGCCTGAGGTTGGGGAAGGTATACCCATATTGGCAGGAAACAGTCTTTTTTATGTTCCATCAGCTCTGTCTCTGGTTGATATTTTTAAAATGAAATTGATTATTTATGTTTTCAGTATTCAGACTTTTACATTTTATGTAACCAGATTTGGGGGATTTACAGAGGGGGGATAGCTAGGTTGTCAATATTTAATATATAATTGTAGGTTATGCATGAACTTCTCATTCATCAAGCTATGAAAAAAAGCCAATTAGCTTTTTTATTTTGTTTGTTTGTTTCTGCATGTGTCTGGGTACATGCAGCAATATTAGGTCATATTAGTGATAAAATATATGTTTCCCCATTCAAAGAGATAGGAGCTGCATTTGCATGCGGTTAAGGCTAGAAGAGAGACAGCTCTGGCTACTGGGCATGCCCACATCAATCTAATGTTATTTTTGTCACACTGTACAACATTAATACTGTTTTTATATTATAATAGGGGCTAAGTTTAGGGTTGGGGTAGGTGTAGATGTTAATAAAACACAATCTAATAGGTAGAAAAAGTAATTTCATTGTAAGTTTCCGGTCGGACCTGTATTGCATGCCCAAGAGACGTTTCAAAGATGGCCGCCGAGTGAAATGACTTGCCTTAAAGGGACTTTAATTTAATTCGCAAATCGGTAATCCAAATGTTCAGAATGTTCCATACAACTGCGAGGAACAGAACAAAACTCAATACTTTATTTAGCGATCTCTATCCTGGGCAACGGCCATAAGCCGTGATACCCGCGCTGCCGCTGCTAAATGGAATACCCAAGAACTGTCACTTGTATAGTTTTGAATGGGGAAAGATGCAGCGCTCATTATGGCCTTCTTAATGAAAGAGCCAATCGTCGATTAGTAAAGTCAGCGCGTCACTGCAGCTATAGAAAACAGTGTTCTAAGAGGCTTCCGTTATGAGCGAGGCTGCTTGACGTGCTCTTAGTACTGTGCATGCACATTAGCTGAACTAGCATGAAAAAATAAGCTTTTTTTTTAATGCTATTGGAGCATATGGAATTTATGAGGCATTTCTTGTCAGATTTAATTAGTGGTTTCAAATATGAAATTTAATCGTAAGCTTGGTGAAAAGTTGTGGAGAATTTGATGTTTCCCCATGCAAAGAGATAGGAACTGCACTTGCTTGCCCGAGAGGCGTTTCAAAGATGGCCGCTGGGGGAAATGACTTGTCTTAAAGGGACTTTGGCTAAATTGCTGCTTTAAGCTTTACGACAGGTTTACGGCAGAAAAATCTAACGTTCATTGGCTCACTCCTGCGTTTGTGATATTGTGAGATTGTGATATACCATGTTTCTGGTGAGGCATTTGAATGACAAATGTGTGCTTTCGTGGAGAAAATCAGGATAATCTGGATAATATTTTTAGTGATTGATCGGCACCTCAAACAGACCTACTGTTCCACATCGTGATTTGGACCGCTTTTGGTACTCCTTTTGATATTTTTGCAATAAATAAATTATGATTGAACTTTTCTTTCTGTCATGTTTTTCTTTATAATGTACATGTTTTAAAGAAACGTGTTATGGTTAAGTTTAGAGGTAGGAGTGGTATTAGCGAATATAAAAAAGATATTTTTAATGGTATATTATATTGTTACTAAATTGTAATTTCCCTGCATATATCGGTCTGTAACGTTTTATATCTTTTTATGTTCACTAAAAAATGGGTAGTTTTAGTTTTGGGGGTATAAGGAGTCTAAAAATCTATATCACCTATCAGTACAATTATAAATATGCATTGATACAATTATCTTAATGATATAAAAAAATTGTAAATGTTTTGTGTTTTTCAGCTAAAAATACGTATCAATTGTTACGTTTTAAATGCTGTAATACATCCAAATTGTACGTTTCAGCATCAATAAAAATGTAATCATTATGTACTAATACCTGCGTATAAACAATGAGACCAGGCTGGTTTCTTTGACAACAGACATATCAAGTTTGAAATTATCTCAATTTGTTCCTAGCTTCCTCAGGGTCAAAATAAATCAAATGCACTCTCTAATCTATGTAATCAATTTAGTCAATATTTGTAAGAGTATATTAATACAGAATTTTTTTTTTCCTAATGTTAGATAATGGCTTGTCAAAAAAAGGCACTCCTCTTTCATCTTGTTGCAGGAATTTATTTAAAACAGGAAGTGGTTCGATGCTCTACACATGCATACATGCATCATGTTTGTGTGTGTGTGTGTTTTCAAAGCACAATAATACAGCAATATTAATGTATTTATAGAGACTTGCAAAATTAGTACTTCCGTTTTATGAATTTTACTACAGAAATACAGATAAAAGTGATTGCAAGAAACACCACAATATTTATACTGATGAGCATGAAGTTGAGCCAGGACAAAGATTGCTTTGATTCATCAAATCCAGCTGAAATAAATAAAATAAAATTAAAAAAAAAAAAAAAAAAAACTGAGTCAAACTGATTTTCAGACATGAATGTCAGCATGAAGAAAGAGTGGGTACCTGTTATCATTTCAGTGCTCACCGTGTGTGTTTTTTCTGTCATATCTGTAGTACAACAAATTATTACATGAAGAAAATGTTATACTGATGACATTTCTCTACAACTATTAAAAATGTTGTATGTGTAACAGTTAATTGTATCCATTAAAATAATGATCTTATAAGAACATAAAACACTAAAATACAAGTCAAAATGAGAACCTACCCCATCCAAGTTTTTTGTCTGAAATTTGAAGGGTGATTCCTTCACCAATTATGCAAGTAAAACTTGTGTCCACATTGCAAAATGCAGTACATTTTATACTGTCTGTGTCATTCATAAACAGGCTTGTCAAAGTCAGTGTTGTGAATGTGTCATTGAATGATTTTAGTCTGATACGCTGATTATATTTCTCTGCATACAGTATATCATTTGTGCGATCTTCATCTGAATTTGGAATAGTCCACTTGAATGTGCACTCCTCAACCCTCTCTTGATCAGAATCTACTTTGCAGTTAATAACTGCTGCATCCCCCACATGATAGAGTTGCTGATTTGTGTTCTGAAGTACCCAAACTCTACTAGAGCCAGGAATGATGAGACCTACACGCAATAACCCACAATTAATACTAGAACAATCAGAGATAAGCATAATGTGTAAATGTAATTAACATGTAAAATCCATAACAACTTACCCAAAAGACAAAGTAGAGAATAATAACTAACTTTCTTTTGTTTGTTCATGATTTTCGTTCAGCAGTCCATGCACAAATGCTCTCGTTTCCTGTGCTCAAACTAAATTGAAGCATGAAACCACAGACCACTGTCACAGCACTGGGCCACATCCATATTGTTTTTTGTTTTGTTTTGTTTTTTTGCGATTGATACATTGATCCTTACACTGGGATTTCTTAACACTAATATGCTGCATACAATAACTTACAGGACATACAGAGGGCAGATTTATCTGAAATGGTTAATAACACAATATTAGACTGGCATGAGAAAAAAATCTATTATAACAGTTTCAGAGTTATGAGGCCTACTCAAAAAAGAAAAAAGCAGGCTAATCATTTCTGGGTAACACTTTAGTATAGGGACCAATTCTCAATATTAACCAGTTGCTTATAAGAAACATACTAATAGCATGCATTACATGCATATTACTAGCATTGGCTGTTTATTAGTACTCATAATTATAAGTACAAATATTAGTACAAATTTTGCACGACCAACTATGTTACTAACTATTAATAAGCAGTAATTAGGACTTTATTAAAGCAAAAGACAAAGTTAATAGTTGGACCTTAAAATGAAGAAGGCCTATGACCTAATTCTGTCATGTACACCATGAATCGTCCTGTAAAGGTTATTCAGTCAAAAGCAGTGAATGAGTTTCTCTTTGTCTTTTACTATTTGATTAACATTAAAGACGCTCAGAGGTGGACTGGCCATCTGGACATTCTGGAGAAGTCCAGAACAGATGTCCATCTGCCTAAAAAATAAAGTTAGATTGATGTGCGCATGCCCAGTAGTCAGAGCTGTATTCCTTCTAGCCTTTACCTCTCATGATGGCAAGCAAAAAAAAACTTAGATGAAAGTGGTTGGGAGAGTTACATTAGGTTACCTTTACCCGCCTCTTATAATACAGAGCATGTAGCCAGTAGCCTATAGCACTATAGTAAACTCCCAGGACACCCGTGGTCTGAACTTTCACTGCTATTTATCACTCTGCATTGTCTGACATGAATATTCCATTTATTCATATAGACCCAGCAGCGATTCTACAACGAGTTACATTTGAGAGAATTTGAGTTAGAAAATTGAGTAAATTAAGTAGCCTATAAGGTAATTGCTCTGATTAACATGACACACAGACACAGAGACAGGCATATGAATACTCAAATTGAAGGTGGTGGGTCTATTTGGGGAAAAAACCCAGGGCCGTTTTTACTCCCAGCCTGTCCCTAAAGACATGTTGTCAGAGCAGAGTTCCAAATGTCAAAATAAGACTTTATTGAACACTGCAACAAAGCCAAAATGACAGGCGCCACATCTGAGTCTTTGTTCATCCAGCCAGCAATATTTAAACCTTGTTCTTATTAGTCTTTTTAGCAAAAACATGACAAGTCAGCCTCTGATTGGTCTCACCCCATTAGTTTTGCTACAATTAATTTTTACTGCTCCTGGTTTACTTTTCAGTTGTAGACTCCTACTAGTTTGAACCATTTTCCTAATAACTTTAATCTCACACTCCCTCTGGATGCAGGTGTCCTCATAGGCCATTCGTCATACTTGTTTGCCATCCTTAACATATTCTTGGAAGTCACGCAAAGTTCACCAATTCACTCTAGTTCATTTGCGCTGCCCAATGGAAAGCACTGTACTTGCCCATTAGAGGGCACCTAAAACTCAGTCTGTATTAAGACATCCAATGTTGAAGCAATCATCAAAACAATCGTCATATTGATCAGTATATTGATTATAATTATAACCATACATTTGAATAAAATATCACAATTATGGCAGTAGCAACCACTTTCTGTAAATCTACAGTTATTAACTGTACAGTACTGTATATCACCCAGTATAATACTGCAAATTCCCTTTGCAGTAAATAACTGTAATAACCATTGCATTATGGGAATTTTCTGTGTTGTCAGACCCCACATACAAAAAGTTACTGTATTTTTTTAAATTGCTGTATACTACCGTATTTGCTGTAACGGCCTCTTGGCGGCATTCTATGGGCCTTTTTCACGGTTCGCCTTCAAAAACCGGAAGCATCGAATAGTTGTGTAAAATAACTTCTGCTGTAGCCTGTATGAATGCCAATGTCCATAGCACGGTATGGTTGTGATTTATTAATGAACAATTAATCATAGATGTTTCATCAGAACATATTAAACACAGTTTCCAATCTTTAATTGGGTATGATTAAACAAGGAAAAATGTTGTCATGATATTCAGACACATTTCATTTCATGATTTAAATGGGAGCGCACAAGCTGCATATGCACAATACTTAAGGGACAGACCAGCTTTGTATTTAAAAAATGCAAGAATAGTATACAACAGACCGCATTTTTAAGTGTTATACATGTAATGTTTTAAATAAAGAATTTGATATTTTGTAATTATTGTGTCTGTTGTAATTGAATGCTAGTAGTACCTATGAAGAGTAAAAATAAAACAAAATAAAATGAATTCAATATAAAAATTATAAAATCTACTGAAATCTGTATTAAAATAAATGAATTACAGTAGTACATGAATTAGAGGTTTTTTATAGTAATTTACTGTAAAACAGTACAGCTTGCAACTGTAAATTAAATACAGTTTGCTACTGTAAATCTTAATTGCAGTAACTTACTGGCAACAGTGTTGTCAGTTATTTACTGTAAAAACCCTTTGAAATGTCTAACAGTGTTTATTAGGTGGCTGTGACAGAACACCCGAAGCGGGTGGACAGAAAGGCGCACTTTAGCTACTGACTGACTAACATTGATCTCTTTATTTAAAAATAATAATAATAATAATTATATATATATATAGATTTGACATGTGCGAGTAACTGTAGAGAACATTATGTTAAGTGAAAAGTTTTTGTTTACTGGATGGTCGGTGGGGTCGCCGATTTGCCATGTCAGTCCAAGGTGCCACCGTTTTTGATTAAGAAAAAAACAACAACACACATTTTATAATCAGCAGCAATCAGTATAAAGTAATGTAAAATTTATTTATTAACCTAACAAAACATCTTGGAAAAAAAAGACAGAGATAGCGTAGTTCACAATAACAACTCGCCCATTAGGTAAACTTGTAGACTTGTAAACTTCCTCGTCTTTATCTCTTTCTGTAGCATAGGTTTTATAAACAAAGTATCACGTGCCTAAAAAGAAACCTTGGCCGCATGGACATAAGTGAAAGTAAAGGAAAAAAGAGCATATCCCAGGTATAGCCCTGAATCCTTAATCGATGATCAAACGTTAAGATTTAACTGCTGGAATTCGTACAAAATGTATTAAGCTTATCAGACTATCAAGATGTAGTGCAGAAGTTTTCTATTATATTTTTATTTTGTTAATTTATTTATTTTTCACTTATTCGCATCGAATTTTCTCCTTCTTCAGGTGGCTTGTAAAATCGTCCGGCATGGAGTTTATTATTATGGTAGGTCGAAACATATGCTGTCTCACGGATAGCCTAGGCCTTATGTTTATTTAGAGCATGTAATTGTTACTAATTGAAATGAAAGCACATCCAATACATCAAACGAGAGATAGCCTATCAATGTCTATAGCCTACCAAGTTTACCGTCATAAGGACTTGGCAAACTATTAGGGGTTACTGTATTGTGGCATTTGTTAAAAGTTGGTGTAACTATAATCATGTTACGATGAAACATAAATGTTGAATTAAATAGGGCTAACAGACTGTATAGCCGTGTTAAGATGGATTATCTTGTTTTTGTTGTTGTTGTTGTTTTGTTTTTTGTTTTTTGCGTACGTGTGCTTTCAGTTGTTCATATATTTTTTCGTAAATTTTTTAGGATGAACGTTTTTAGTGAGTCATGATTTGTTCGTGAAAACATTCGTAAGCAGGTTTCACACACAAATTTGTGAGTACACATAATTGGTGCTTGAGACCCTTGTTCGTGGGAGGATCGCTTTAATAAAAAAGACAAAACGCAAGTAAGCATGTTTGCTACGTGTTTCATCGTATTTAATTTTTTTTTTTTTTTTTTTTTTTGTAAAGAGAAAAAGGGCTCAACCTGTTTAATTCTCTGTAACTGGATACAGGAAAGTCAGTTTTTTTTTTATATGAATTAGGAATAAATAAATAATTTTCCATTCGCGAATAATCTTATTTTTATCTGAATGATCAAATATGGTTTAAAATCAAAAGACACATGCACTCATGCATTTTTAAGATAAATTAAATAGTGTAAGTAATTTGTTTCATACTTCAAAGCCCCCATCCTCTCTCTCTCAATAAATAAATAAATAAATAAATAAATAAATTGCAGGAATGTCTTTTCTGCCCACAGAGATTAAGCATTTGTTTCCTCATTATAACATACACATTGTTGGAGCATGCTGTTACCTCTGGTAAGAAATGTAACATTTAAAATTAAAAAATTACTAGTTTGGGGTAATATCAGAAATATTGCTTCAAAACAAAAGTATTTTTTAAAACTCACCTGCTTTACACTCAAATAATCAGATCTTCAGAGGTATTACATTGAATGCATGGATGATTTATTCCCCTCATGCTGTGAAGTACCATGTCAGTGGAAGCCAGATGAAACCACACCAAAAACAGATGCTAACTGTAAAGTACTTGGTATGTAAATTTTAAGGCTTTAATTATGTAATTATTTTGTGTGTGTTAGGTTAGACCCATCAATAATTTAATTAAATTTTTTGAAGATTGGATTAATATGTTCACAAAAGTGGAATTTAACTTTTCCCCCCGAAAAAATATGTGTGAAATCCATCTGCAAATAAAACTGTGAAAAAAGATGCAAAGTTCAGATGCAAAAGCCTCTAAATCCATCTGACATATTTCTTTAAAATTAGCATTTCTTTCTAGCTACTTTGTATAGGTTTCTATGTAAGTGCTGGTACTTCTGATTGGGCTGAGGCTGGAATTTAGCGAGTTTGAAGTAAAAGTATTTAATGGACATATACTATGTGTCAGAAGCATTCACTCAGTATCATTATCTCATTTTTGACCGAGATGGCTTTTAGCTGGTTTTGCATCTGAACTCTTCTGGTTTTCGATTAGTTTAAACATACAGATCTGATATACAAACAGTATAAACTTCCCGAGCTATGAGACAGCAGTTTAGATGGAATAGATACTTCTAAAATAAACAAGATGTAATATATATAAACATACAAATCTCAGAAAAGGTAACTGTATGTCATTTTGTACAGGAAATTACATGGAATGCTTAAATGGAGATAAAAAAACTTGGAATTGTGCCATCCCCTTAACACCCACTGGAAAAGTTAAGGAAGGGGCTTTATGTACAATACGCCGTATGTTCACATAATTATCTAAAACATTGACATTTGATGATTCTATTTTCTTAATTAAAACATTTCATCCTTGTTAATTCATGATTGCCTGATTTTCAGAACGGGGAGGAGATGATTTTGTAGTGTCTTGTCGTGATGAAAAGAAAAAGCCCATTTGTTGTGACACACAGTGTAAGTGTGATCTAAATCTGCTCACATGCCAATTTAAAGGTAAGTGTGAGAAATAGCCTACACTGTATTTTTTCATGCTTTATATACACATTATTACTGATTTTGCATACTCACAATATACAGACTCATAGCTGATATGTATAATGCATATTGCATACATTTTATTACAGAAGGAAAAATAGAATACAGATGGAGTGTTGGTGCTAATCCAGACTTTGACCGTTGTTTTAAAAATACCAGTAACAGACCTTGTGATTTAAGAAAAGGCAATGTGTGTTATATTTATACAGGTATGTTATACAAGATATGTTTATTGTTTTGTTACTTATGAATCCTTTATCATAGATATAAAGAAAAGATTGATGTTATATCAATCACATATGATGTTTTTAAGGGATAGAATATTTGGGTCAGAAGATCATCCATTCTTGTTTTTAATTATTTATTTCCTAACAAATGAAAAGGACTAGAATGAACCACAAACAAGATATGAGACACTTTTACATATTTTCTAAGTAACAGCTTTGTTGAATTACTGAGTTTGCAGTACAGTAATTCTTCAAATAATGAGATATGTGGTACTCACTGAGGAATCAGTAGCAAATTAGTTAATAGTTTTGGGCCATCTTGTGAATTTTTCCCTTGAGTGAAAAGGACCAGTGTACTGAATGGTACAACAAAAAGTCCTATACATAAATGCATGTGAAAACAAATTTATATCACTGATTCTTGAGAAATGGGACAATGGGACAGGGTGAAATATTGAAAAAATAAAACTTTACTCAGACAAATTAAACTACATTTTGCACTAAGCTGCTGAGCTATGCTTTGATTCATCCTCCCAACTTCTTTTAAAATCTGTTTTTACCTTGCCATCACTTATTTTGCAATCAAGATGATTTTAACATTTCCAAACACATTCTCATGTTAGCAGACAGATTTTCACATATAAAATATCTGACGGTGGTAACAAAAACCTTAATTTATACTCCACAAAAATTTTGCTTTTATACATATAGAAAGATATAGAAAACCACAAAAATATGATGATTTCATGTTGAATGTGAACTTCATCATTGGTCCAGAAAATCTTAGAGTGGTGATATCTGACGATGTTGACAAATTTGATGTTTCTTTCACAAAACAAATGGAGTTCATGTACACTGTAAAAAAAACAACAACAAAAAAATTGTTGAGTCAACTTAAAATAATTTGTTACCCTGCTGCCTTGATATTTTAAGTTCAGTCAACTCAAATAAGTTTAGTCAACTTGAAATGTTAAATCGTACTAAATAAAAACTTAGATATTTGTGTCTGTTAAACTTAACAGATGGGTAAGTAAAACAGCTACCTTAAAATTTTAAGCTGAATCAACTCAAATATCTAAGTTGTCACTTAGTATAATTTAACATTTCAAGTTGAATAAACTTTTTTTGAGTTGTCTGAACTTAAAATTTTAAAGCAGCCAGGTTACAAATTATTCTAAGTTGACTCAACAAATTGTTTTTTACAGTGTAGTGGCCACTTCTGTTGATGCTAGATGCCAATACTGAACCTGCTTCAGGAGAATAAAATAATCTAAACAGTTTAAATACTTTCCTTAGAAATTAGAAGAGGGCGTTGATATATCATGGTTGTGACACAGCAAAAACAGTCTTGCTTTGATATAAGATATAATTAAGTGTTGGTTTTGATAAAACAAGTTCTTTTTCATCATTAAAAACCCTGATTTTTTTCTATTTTATTTCTTATGAACTACTGAACCCTTCTCTGCGGACACACTGTCCTTGATGTAGTGAGAAGACAGTAAGTGTCATAGATTTGATATAATAATCATACAATTAAATTGAAGGGGATAATTCTGTTAAATACATTATTAATCCCTTATAACATTTACATTTGAAAATATTTTCATTTTTAAACCTAATAGCAGTTGCTGGACATGTTTTTCCCATGTCTCAAGATCAAGATCAGTGATATTTTGCTCTTCAGTAATTTATTTCCTTTTATATACTTACTGAAGAGCAAAATCTAACTTAATGATTTCTGCATAGGACATTTTGATATATCATATATAGGCTGAATGCTATGTATGTTATTTTGACTTGTGTGCTACCATCCAATGAACTAGAGTCCAGTGAAGATACAATGGATGGAGGTGTGACAGCAAAACAAGGTAGTCTGTTTTCACTTCCTCTGTGTATTTCACACACATACACAGAAGCACATGCCTCTGACATGTTGACACGTGGTGTCCATTTGGGTTTTCCAGTCTGTTCACTCAGTATTCCTCCCCACTAATGTCTTGTTATTCACTACTATCTATGTAAATAGTGGCAGATTAAATTTATATCAACATTATTATTAAATAATATTCATTAGTCACAAAACACTAAAATGCTCTGTTTTAAAATTATTTTTTGAATTTACAGAAATGAACACGTGCAACTCAACTGTAATAAAATGGATTTGCATGATTGAAGACAAGTATTTATGCACTGGCATGGCCATTTCCCTTATCATTGGCATTGGCATTGCCATTGGCATTGCCATTGGCATTGCCATTGGCAAGTCAAAATTCCATTTCCCTGAAAAGGTAAGAACTATTTAATATTACTGACATTTGAAATGTCTTATACAGTAAGAGGCCTATCTGTTCATCTAAAGAGCACAATAAATGCATTTATGCATAGCCTAAGATTGTCATTTGTAAGAGTTTTTAATAGCCATCCATTGCAAACATTACCCTATTATAAAGCATTTAAATCTTAAAACTCTCCCCTACCATTTCTCATGTCGTATTTGTGACATAAAAAAAAAAGAAAACCCTGATCCCCCTTCTAATTGGAACTCGCACTGCATCCCCTAGGGGTCGATATGGGGGAATGCCTTCTGTGTGACCGGTGTCTGAAGCATGTGTCCAAACATAACAATTACAATGCTTTAGTTTGAAAGGGCATACACTCTTAAAAATAAAGGTTCTTTAAAAGATTCTTCACAGTGATGCCATAGAAGTACCATTTTTGGTTACACAAAGAACCATTCAGTCAAAGGTTCTGTAAAGAACCATCTCTTTCTTACCTTATTATAATCTGAAGAATCTTCTTTCACCACAAAAAAACATTTGTGAAACAGAAAGGTTCTTTATAGAACCACTTAGACAAAAAAAAAAGTCTGTATTCATGGAATATCCGAATGACCTACTATACTTGACAGAATCAAGTACATTGAAATCGGTATGGAAGATGTGTTCGGATTGGCATACTACCATAAAAGCAGTATGCAATGTGCATAGTATGTGAATTTTCTGTATGCATGGAATTTCCAGATATACCTACTATATTTGCTCAAAATCTGATGTATGCATCTAAGGAAACACTGCATGGAATACTGCTTCCCACAACGCAACACTACGGTGGCTAAGAGAGCTCAATGCGCAGCAAATAAAAAAAAAAAACACGCAAATAGAAAAAAAAAACAAAAAACACCTTCATCAGTTTGACAACACATGTGCTGCCAATACTTGCAACACAACCAAATACACTGCAAAAACAGAAACACGTTGCAAAAACAGAAATGCACTGCAAATATTCATAACCAACCAAATACAGAAACTCGCTGCAGAAAATCTGAATATTTAAGGGAACCACAAAGTGACTAACATGGCTGGGGCATGCTTATCAATGTCTACTCTGAAAGGTGAGATTTTTGTTATTTTAACATCCTGATCATATGATTCTTTAGCTTTTTGGATATTATTAGCCTAAATAAGATGACAAAATACACAATTACTGTAACTGTGAAATGTTATCTAAGCTGGCTAACTTTTACAACTTCCCTTACAAAAATAAACCATGGTTTTGCTACACTAACCATGGTTTAACCATGGTATTTGTAGAACTGTGGTTATACAAATGACAATCGCCAAAAATGATTACTACACTTTTACTATAATAATAAAATATAGTTCATTTTTGTAAGCATTGGTGCTACCTGCAGCACGTTTCAGTATTTGGTTATTGTTACACCTGGCTCAAAGATGTAACATTAAGGGAGACGACACGGCGGAATAACTTCAAACATAATATTTATTACAGCAAAATTAACCAAAATAAATTAATCAGGACGTCAGTATCAGTCGGTTCAATCAGTATGAAATGCGAGTGAATGAATGCACCATGAAGTGTGGTCAGCGCTAGTGAATGAATGCGAAACAAAACATAATGTCACAACATTGGAGCGCGGCTCTGGCAACCTGCCCATGCGACTGCGGAGCAGCAGCGCCGATGAACTCTTGCACCACGTTTAAAGTGCCCCTATTATGCCTTTTCAAATATGATCTTTCATGTAGTATTTCATGTAGCTGTATGTGAACATAAACTATCTGCAAAGTTGTGAAGCCGACAGTGCACGATAAATAAAGTTATAGTATGACGGCAAATCAATGCCATTAATAACGAGCGCACCACTGATGCTGGCATGCGCGGTAAATCACGTCCGCGAGAGGAAAACAGATCTACACGCGAGGAAACGGGAACCGCGAGCTCCTGTCAAACCTAAAATATGTGCTCCACATTTTCATTGTTTGATTGTAATGTTTCATTTAATGTTTATTTATTTATTCATTTATTTATTTTTTATGAAGAGATATAAAATACACTGGGCAGAACTGAGTTAAGTGTATTGGTCGGGCCGAGTTTATCGTGTGACCCCTTGGGAAAATTAATTGCCCACCCCTGATGCATTCTATAGACAATTTACATTTTCATTAAAACAGATATATTTATAGAAAAAATAAATAAATTACAACTTAATTTATTTTAAGCATCTGGGCTGTTGATGAAGCCATGTCTCATGTGGCATGAATTATGGATCGTCTTTTCACAGGCGTCCAATCACAGCTGACTTCCGGAAAAGAGGAGGTAACCAATGGCGTTTGAGATTACAATTAAAACAGC
>JAHKKF010503672.1:0-12950 GCA_019740295.1 Labeo calbasu
AAAAAAAAACAGATGTAGACTTGAACATGAAGTTAAAAGTCAAAAAGCTTATTTTAAGTGTAATTATTTTCCCTTCACAGCTTTTTATACATTTTTGTGTTTATATAATTTCTATGTGTGCCTTGTACAATTACTAAAATTATTCTGTAAATATAATTCTGTAAATGTAGTGTAATAACAATAACACTGCATGGCAAAGGTTGGGAAATGTTTTCAGCACTTTTGCCAAATTATGATATTTGTCCACACCACTTTTTTTTAAAGCCATTGAAAATATAGTTTTCAGAACCCATGTACAACACAAAACACACTCATTCTTCGTAATTTAATTCATACATGTAACACAAAATACATTAGTGCTAGACTTGTTTGGTTTCCATTTTCAAGTTTACACTCATTCACTTTACACATTCACTACTGCATTGTAATGTTAGATGTTTATGGAAAAAAAGTTGTAGAGCAAGAAGCTTTGAATAATATTACAAAAAGTATTCATAATATTAAACCTTAAAGACTGAAGTTGTTTTTGGACATTAGAAATTTAAAAGCCTAGCTTTGGCATAGTTGCTCTCCCAGGGGTCCTGTAAGCGGGAGGGATTGCGGACACCTTGCACAAGCGTGTGCTGAGACCATAAGCCTCTTGTAATATTATGATCACATGTGGCGTTCCAGAGAATCTGGAGGTGGAAACTCTCTTCGAAGGGGAAATGTTTGGTCAAAAAAACTCAGCCACATGGAAACTTTGGAATAAGACCCATCACATGGGGAACGTGACCTGGGGCAAATGTGACAAGACCACATGCCATTCAGACAAATGAGGGAAAGAGTGAGATTTAGAAATATAAAGACAGAATGTGGAGTGCACTGGAACTAAAGCTAGAGCAGTTTTCACATGCTGACAGCTCGTTTATTTCTCTTATTTATAGATAACAGATGCTTGAAGTTCCATATGAGTAAAACTCAAACCAGGTAAAACAATTTAGGGCAAGGGTCAAACATTTAGTGAAGGCAGATTTTAACTGAAAGCCTGAAGTGAGTTCTATTAAAAGAGGTTTTTGTCTTAAATATCAGGCTGTCACATGTGTTTTGTAATTTTGTATAAAATAAAAAATAATAATAACATGCACATAATTATTATTTTTTATAAAGCAGTTACTATTTCATCTGGTCAAAACTATATTTTTTTGGTATTTTAACATTTTTGACGCTGTGATAGTTGTTTTGATTTTCATAATTGTTTTGTTGTTTAACATTGCTTGCAAGCCATTAATTGGCTTATACTGCATTGTAAATATGATTATTTTGCTTTTTTATATTTCAAACTGTCAATAAACAAAGCAACAGAAAATCAGGAGTCAAAAACAACTTCATCTGATAAAATATTCACTGGAGAAACAGTGATACAAAGCTATTCAAATATTTAAAAATATTAAACTTTTTTTTTTGATCAGCTGTCTGTTTGAAAAAGAAAAAAAAGTGCTAGCAAATGTGAAAGGGTTTATCACTTAAGTTTTCCTCTGTGACTTCTTTCAAATTTAGACTAGTTTCTATTCTGCATTCTGTGGTTTACCCAAATCTACCAACGGTCAGCCATATAATAAATCTCTGACTGTCATCTGTCTGGAAAACAAACCATACTTCAGCCAGACATACAATATACCAGCTGTGTTCAGAATGGAATACTAGCTTACTACTTCCTGAATACTCTCCAGTCCACTGTATACTGCCTACTATGTTTTAAAAATAGTCAGTTGTAAAAATGTATGCTTTACTCCCTTAGCTTTTTAATTCGGTGTGTAGCATCTTGTTATCACACTGAAAAAAAGAGACTAGCATTTTTGTGCAGTAGTATCTCCACATTTTAGTCTAAATAATGGATCAAGAAATGTAAAAATTACACAAGGTCAAGTATAGTGCAATGCACTGTGGGAAACAGTATTAGAGTTTCTGTAATTAGCTTATCTTCAGTCAGCTGCATATGAATGAGTCATTGCCCTCACGCTATACATTATAAAATAAACATATGTTCTGTTAACACCAGTGTTTTGAAACTGAGACCCAAAGCTGATTCTGCAAATACAGTTTGCATAATGCTATGATGTTTATTGGGTAGCGACCAGTAAAAAAAAAAAAAATCTTAAAATGTAAAAAAAAATGTGTGCAAAGGCCATGTAGATGCATGTCTAAAACACAATAGCTGTTCTTCTTAACAAGCCACATGTTTTAGGTTGCCAAATGGCGCAGGATCAGTTATGTAACAAAGTTTAATGCTTAAGGTTATAGGTTTATATTTAAAATCCTAATTTTAAGTATGAGGAATAGTAATAGTGATGTATTATTTAGCTAAATGTATATTTATATCACAACATTTTACCTCAGAGACTCATGTCGGTGAAATCTACAATTCAAATTGTCCATGTCAGGCAATTCTTCCACATAATAGTGCAGTAATTGGCCGTTCCAGGCCACCAGTGCATTCGTGCGTGAATAAGATCAATGCATGTCTTACTGCTCTCCTTAATTGTTCATTAACTACAAAGCAGCCCAAACATAACATGAGAAAGTTTCCATACGTGAGACGGATCATCAGCAGTGATCACAGCTTCTTTGGCCAAATAAAATGTTCTATACAGACATCAAATGTTCCCTAACTGATGTCAGAAAGGCACATTTGTTTTATGTTCAATAAGCAATGACAAACACAGTTACAGTTGTGTGTCATATAGAACGCAATTATGGCCCACAACAGAGGCTTTGCCTGTTGCGTGTGTTCTGGACAAACTATTATTCAAAACAAAAGACCTGACCACAGTAACTATTACTAACATGTGTTTCTTTAACAATTGTTTCTCCTCAGTCCCTCCTAAAATGTCCGCGGTTTCCAGCTGAGATTAATGATCCAAAACAAGAATCCATTTCACATCATGAATGAGAAACGGACGTGACCTCTCGAATCCTCACAACATCACGCAAACTATCCACATACCACCATGGCTGAGTGTTTGAAGATAAACCCAAGAGTGTGAACTGGCAGGCTACTTCTGAAATTCTTCTTGCCCCTGGATGAATCTGAAGCTCATTCAAGTGAAGGAGGTTGTTTGACGGCTTAGTCTCTGTCCGAATGGATCTTTATTTTGGACCCCTGTTGAAGATCATCTCTCTAGAGACCATGGAAGTGTTTAGGCAGCTGGGACAATCAAACCCATTAGGAACCCAGGAAGCTTAACCTCAGGCAACCTGGTCTATTTTAAAATACCATTAAAAATATATACAGCACTTCCCACATAATCTGCATCTGTAACATTTTCACAGTTAGTTCTTTATTTAAAAAGAATATTCTGGTACAAGTTAAGCAACAAAAAAAAACAAGAATAACAGAAGCAAGTCTCTTCACCCAGTTGATATATCAGTCATTTCAGTGTGAAGTTTAACATACATTCATCAGTGAAATATGAAGAGACTGTGAACATTATAACGAACTTTCCCAGTTTGTGGTACTAGGGTTTGAAATTGATTAAAGTCTCCCTGTAGTGAAACTCAAGATTTTTATGTTGTTTATTTGTCTTTGTGGTGTTTTAATATGCTTTTAGACAAACCATGTGCCGTTCCATTAATCAACACCATTGCTGAGTATTTTCTCCTTAAAACTCTAGTTTGCCAAAGGCTCTCCCAGCCCTTTTTTTGTTACATCACAAACTTCAGGAACCAATCACGTCAAAGGACTGATTCCTATCATTAGCATGCAAAATATACCAATAGGATTATCATCACAAAACTTAATATTAAATAGAGCATTTAGCAGAGCATACAGAGCATTAAATAGAGCACAACCACTAGGCGCTAAACGCTAATTTGAAAAATAACCCGCGGCAACAGTGTAAAAGTAGCCCGGAGTTAGACGATCAGGCTGATCCCCTGATCCCCTTATCCCCTTCAAGTTAGGGAATCAGGGGGCTCTGGCTGGGGTGACTGTGTGGGGGCGGGGATAATTTGCATATTCATAGATCCACGTATAGTAAATGAGGCAAGGGGGTAGAGCTATATTCAAGCTGTTTTAAGGCATGAGAAAATTATTTTCGCAAGAAAAAACATTTAAATATTTCATTTTGATGATCAAAGATCAGTTTTAAGGGATACAAATTTTGACTACAGGGGGACTTTAAAACAATAATTATTTTTGCTACTTCGTTTTCTGTATAGACTTTATATTTATAATAGTCCCAAATCTATACTGAAAATCCATAATCATTATGGTTCAGGTATTCCCTACGTTATGGGGACATGTTTTGGTCCCCATGAGAAAAACAGCTTATAAGTCGTACAAAATGATCTTTTTTGATATATACTAATGCAGAACGTTTTGTGTGAGGGGTAGCGTTAGGGTAAGGGGATAGAAAATACAGTATGTACAGTATAAAGACCATTACATATATGGAATATTCCCATAAAACATGGAAACCCAACGTGTGTGTGTGTGTTCAAAGTTTTAGGCCATTCAATATTTATTCTGTGACATATTTACCAGAACTTTTTAAAGGGTGCTAATTAAGTCAAATGCTTGTAATTTTTCTGGGACAGTGTTACAACAGTGACTAAATGCTGATTCACCAACTTTCAGAGTGTTTAGGTACATCTAACTGAAGCATACTGTATTTAGTAATTATATTGCTAAGGTACATTGGAACGGCACTGTAAAGACATAGGAGGATCTTAAAATCCATTCTGTGGAACATATGTAGACTAAAGGCATTTAATGTAATACATCAGTCGAGTATGAGTCAGCATTTTTGCAGCTGCATTGAACTCTTTGATAAGCCAGCCAAAACACTTCCGCGGCAGTTAAGTCTTGCATAAAATGTGTGAATGAGTTTCTCACTTTCAGGAGGGGAGGGGATTTTGCATACTTCAGAGATGGCACAGAAATGATAATATGCTGTTTTATAAACAGTGCTAAGGGTTTCTTAAAACATAAAGCTGCTGTCAAACATGATTTCTAAATTCTTGATGTGATTATTGGACTTCAGTGGCAAATGTTTCTCTGGGAGTACTCAATATTAATTAAGCTGTATAATATTCTAGTACAATCACTAATGTATGTTCTCTGGGCAGTCCAGTAGAGTACTAAATGATTTATGGAGATCTGATGATAATTACATCAGCTAATGGAAGCATGCATATGTAATAAAAAAGCAATAAAGGACCCAGAATTGAGCCTTGGGGGACTCCACAATGTAACACATTACATATGTAGGTATGTCTACTTAGAGCAACAGTTGTAATAACCCCAGCAGCTTAAAAAAGGATCTAAATCAGTATGGACTGGGCCTGGGGAGTATTTTATAACTGTGTCAAAGTCAGTACTGATTGAAAATCGCCATATGGAGGCAATGTTATGAGAATAGGCATTATTGATGTGTTGCTGTGGTGGAAGTCGTGTGCTAATATGTTTACATAGGACCATGTCACGACGCAGAGGAAGTAGAGGGCAAGTCATATTTGTAATTTGGTGTTAATAAATACTCTTTAATTTCTGGAATTTACTGTATCATGTAAAATTTTATTTCTCATGACGTGACTTCTTTAACAGTTCTTAAAGTTCTGCATCTTAGAACAAAGGCTACAGTTACGGTAAATGATCAGATACCGAAATATTTAAAGTGAGAGGTAAAGAAATGCCAATAACACAGATCTGAGACAGATCAGCTTAAACACTGTGTGGAAAAAATAATCCACCTGTTTAATTAGGCATTACTGATCTGAAGCAGATTTACCACCTCTTACAAAAACTACATCTGAAACTCTGTGTGCTGGAGGGAGAAAATCTTTCATTCTGCATTTAAATAGCACAGATATTGAACACTTCAATGCACAATGAGTCAGCCAACCAAGTAGGTGTATAAATGATTAAACATTTTATAGAATTTAGCCTCTGAAGCTAAACACATAGCTGATATTTTATGCTCGGTTCATTTTTCCAGCTGTCAGATGTTAAACAACAGACTCTTCTCATCTCAGCACAGCGGGTCAGAGCTCCACTGTGAGATCAGAGCTCAGACCTTCAACCCTCTCAATGTGAGACAAATCTAAATGACTTTTGCACACGTTACAGCCATAGGCAGCTCACAACTCTGGGATGAAGCGAGGTTTAGTTATAGGTGAGGTATTGCTTCAAAAAGATCTTTTTTTTTCTTTTAACACTTAATTTTATAATATTCAATTAATGACTGTTTAGTTGTTTACCACATGGCACAGTTTAATTTGCCAAGAAGAACTTATCTTCCCTTCAGGCCCACAATGGAAGTTCCTATTGACGAGTTTGGAAGTAATAAAAATGTGCATTCAAGTGATTCTGGCTAGAATAAAATGTTATATTTCTCTCTTTTTTTAATTACTGACAAATACGTTAACTGTTTTATGACAAAATGCAGAGCGAAGCTGTGCATCTGTTGTGTAACTGGTGAATTATTTTTTTCATTCTTGTGCAGAAGATGATGGGAAATGCACCTCATAAACCAGAAACATAAGCAGTATTTTGTCAAGCTTTATCAGTTTGCACAGTTTGTATATTTTAAATTGTACAGTCCACAGTCACAATGAGCACTGACTAATTCAAATCTTCCATTGTTTTTTAATTGATAAGTCAGGAAGCCTGAGAAAAGTTTCTCCACTGTTAATTTGGTGGTGAAGTTTACATGCCCAGGTCAAGTCAAAATTAGCTTGTTTTTGAGATAAAAATAAATATATGCATATGGGCACTCAAACATTTACAATGTTAACTGGATATTAAATAAATACATACATACGTACATAAAATTATCAAGATATAAAACTTCACCTTGGCTTGAGAAAGCTTGACCAGGAAGTAGATTTAAAGGGTTAGTTCACCCAAAAAATTAAAATTAGCCCATGAATTACTTACCCTCAAGGTACCCTAGGTGTATATGACTTTGGGTATTTCTGTTCAACAGTCCAATAAAAAGTCCAACAAAGCGCATCCATCCATAAAAAAGTGCTCCACATGGCTCTAGGGGATGAATAATTCCTGTAGTGAAACGCGTTTTTGTAAGAAAAATATCCATATTTAAAACGTAATAATCACTTTAATCTAGCTTGTGGTAACTGTCATACGTGCAAGCCATTCCGGGCAGATGACATAAGAATTATGTGTTGCACGCAAGCGCTGCTGATCTCGTGAAAATGAATGTTTGTTTACTGGAGCAAAGGAAGCAAAGTTTCCTTACTTTAGCAAAGGAAAACCAGTGTTATCTTGGCTTAAATCGATATCCTCCAACATTTTTCTTTACAATTCCTCGTTTTGTACCTCTTATTCATGACCGTCGTTTTGTTTTGCTCTCGTCTTTGTGCTTCCATGTTGGTCACTTCTCACTGGCACATGCACAATGCATACATCCTATATCATCAGTCCAGAAGGGCTTCTGTATATGACGTTTAGTGCAAGCTAGAGAAAAGTGATTACTATTTTTTTAATATTGATATTTTTCTTACAAAAATGCATCGATTCTCTACAGGAGGCCTTTATTTATTTATTTATTTTGCTAAATTATATTCTCGCTTTTAAAATATCTCTGTCTTTGCACTTTACATGTGAAATGTGCTACAAAGCAGAAGTGAGAAACAGGTATATACCAGCAGTCTATAGGTACCTTGCCAAACTAAAAACTAGATTAATGCATGATACTGTCACAGTACGCTGTCTGGAGAAACACGCTGGAGCATGAATAAATGTCAACAGGATTATCCACAGCAAAGGCTTGAAAAGACACCCGTAAGAACAAGTAGGCCTAACAAAAACCAAATGAACAGGACTAAATACATGGGGTAATTACAAAACACAGGTGCGTGGAATCATCAATTAAACTAACCAAAGATAGGAATGTGACTAAATAAGGCAAAACAGGAAACGAAACCGTGGCAACACAAGACGAAACGGGTCCTGACATTATCGTCCCCCTCCCGGAAGGTACCGTCCTCACACTGTAAACAACAATAACCACAGAGGGAGGCATAAATGGAATCTTGGGAGGAGGCTCGGGAGGAGGACGACGAACAAAGTTCTGGGAGAAGATGACGTAAGGAGGAGCCAGAGAGACAACAGGAGGGACAAACCGTTAAGGTGGAAGGGCTGACGACTCCAGGGGGCTGACCGACGGCAGCAGAGCAGGTGGAGGGGGAGCCCGAGGCAGAGAGCCGATGAGCCAGGGTGACAAGGAGGACCCGGAGGGCCGAGGTGGAACAAATGGCGACGGCAACTGATGTGGAGGCGCGGATCCGGAAGGCCACGGGGGAGCCAGTGCGACAGAGGACCAAGGTGGAGCCGAAGGAATGGAGAAGCCTGATGGAGCCTGCAGAGCCAGAAGGAACGGAGGGATGAGGCGAAGCCAGAGGAATGGAGTCCCGAGTCGCAGGATGGACGACGACAGCCCAAGGCAGAGCCAGAGGGACGAGGGAGCCCGGTGGAGCCAATGGACTGCCGGGCCATGGTGGAGAGGAGGGAGCTAGGAGCCACGGTGGAGCCACTAGTTCGACGGGCCGAGGCGGAGACAAGGGATTCTCCAGCTGTAACGCCGATGGAGACTGGCAGACCAGACCAGACTGGCAGAGGTTGGCAAGCAGCAGGAACTGTCTAGTATGGTCCTCGAGAGTTTTAGGAGGAGGTATTCGGGGTGAAACAAGACATCCATATGGTACGGAAACAAAAAACTGTACAAAAAACAGAAACAAAACGGGGGGAGAGGGGGTAAACACGGAGGTAACTGTTTGTCGGTCAGGTCTTCTGTCACAGTTCGCTGTCTGGAGAAACACGCTGGAGCGCGAATAAACATCAATAGTCTTTTAATCGATAAACACAAAGGATAATCCACAGCAAAGACTTGAGAAGATGCACGTAACAACGTGTAGACCTGACAAAAACCAAATGAACAGAGAGGAACTAAATACACAGGGTTATTGTAAAACACAGGTGCTTGGAATCATCAATTAAACTAAACAAGGATAGGAACGTGACCAAACAAGGCAAAACAGGAAACAAAGCCGTGGCAACACAACAAGAAACAGGTCCATAGTCCTGACAGATACTCGTTGTGTTATTTAATTTTATAATATTAATATTTTCAATAAATGGCCAAGATCTACTGTTTATGTTTCTGCTTTTGTGAAAAATGGTCAATATTGACAACTAATACACTTCTGAGACCTCATTTAAGATTGCTTCTCCAGGAGATACAAGAAAAATATTCCCAGACCAAACAAACAAACACATTGCATGATTTAATATACACACTTCTGACATTTGATGATAAAAGGATGATAATTATTTTCTTCCTAAAGGCATATCACTGTCCTCATCTCACTGAAGCTCAGGATTGGCGGTACAAAGCTGTCTATTGTGTTGCAGTGGTCCACAGAGGATGGCCACAGCAGCTGCAGTGGGCACAGCGACAGACTTCACTGCAAGCCATGGCCACTTTCACAAAAGACACAGTGAAATCCAGCCACGTAAATAAATAAACCTCTTTCATGGGGCAGATCAGTGATCTGAGGCATCTGCACTGACAGATCCACACACAGAGCACGTTTCCACACACATCCTAGTTAAGCATGATATAGGTGATATTTTCTGTTTAAATTCTATCATCATCTATATTCAGCATCATGTTTTATTTCCATGGAATGCAAAATAACATTCCAAGAATGTCTGCGCTGCTTTTTTCCTAAAAATTAAAGCATGAAAGTATAAATGCACAAAACGTTGTGTATAAAGATAAGTTGCCTCTTGTCTGACATTAATGACTCTAGAAAATAAAGGTTCTTCAATGCCATTCAAGGTTCAGTAAAGAACCTTTAATAATCATGGAACCTTTTCATTGGTGAAAAAGTTTATATATATATATATATATATATATATATATATATATATATATGAAATTTTTTTCAGATTATTAAAAAAATATTAATAAGAACTGATCACCGTTACTTATTAGCATACATATCACTAGCATGTTGTTAATTAGTACTTTTAAAGCACATTATTTATGCCTTATTCTGCATGATCATTTTCAGATTCCTTAATCCACCCCATACCTATAACTACTACCGTACTAACTTTTAAGAAGTAGCAAATTAGAAGTTTATGGAGGCAAAAGTCATAGTTAATACTTAATAGTGAAAATTCGTCCTCAAACTAAAGTGTAACTTTAGAAACTTTACAAAAATGGTTCTATGGCATTGCTGTGAAAAGCTCCGTTTGGAACCTTGTGTGGCTTCCGAAGACTTGGAATATAGAACACACATTGTACGTGCTATTTTTATGGTGTCTTTTTGTCCTTGTGGCTTGACAGTAACTAGAACTAAAGATGTACAATGTAGATTCATTGTATGGAAAGGAGCAGAGATTCTTCAACACATCTTTTTTTGTTCCATGGAAGATCAAAATCCTAGTGGTTTGAAATGAGGTTGAGTACGTGACGACAAAACATTCATCCTTTTTCAGAGCAGTGGAACATTTTACTAAAGCAGTGAGTAAGACGTCACATTGGCTCTCAAAGTATTAAGAAAAGACCGTCTAATTTTAATGCAAAGAGTATAAAGAAGTCAATACCCTGTAGCGCAGCAAAAATAGAGAACGCTGAAGACTATGTTGTCAGTTGTCTATGGGTGTTGAGAGAGAAAATGCGAGAGAGAGAGAGAAGTTTTGAGCTGAGAAAAGCAGGTCATGAAAAAACAGCAGTTTTCCTCCATTCCTCTGGACGGGGTTTTAATGACTTCCAGACTGAAGGCAGCTCAGCCTCTGTTTCTTCTCTCCTCCTCTTATGGAGTGGATTCAGTCTCTGCGAACTGCCTGTACTTCAGCTCTGCTCTTACCCAACACTTCTGAAAGCCACGCCAGCTTTTTAGAGAAAGATAAATTATTTCAAAGCATGTAATTGGTTGTGACGAAGGAGTAAAAACATTCCTTAAGTCCTAATGCTGCCTCATGAACTGTGCCATTGTTTTCCAGGGCCAGATTTTAAGTAGTGAGTTAATTCTAATTACGTCGGTCCCCTTCCCCCGCTCGCCCCATGATAAACTGACGGCACACTATTTGCTTAACGTGTTTCTATTAGGCGGCCCTGCCAGAAAGGGTGTGAATGGAAAGATACTTCACACTCGTGTACTTTACACACTGAGAGTTGAAAACTTTCACCCCAGCCTGAGATTAGAAGCTGTTCTTAAATTGATCTTCGCTTTCTCACATTCAAATAACAGTAAATCATGTGCAGTGCTAGGCGACATCTTTTTTCAATAGCTACTACTATAGCATATTTTTATAAACCAAAACCTGGAAACCCGAGTTCGCACTAAAGCACTTCCAGTTCCATCATCAATGGGTTTTTAAAATGGATTTTTTGTTTAAATGCCTGAAATAAAGTCTGTGGTTCACACAAGCTCAAGATATTTTTACCTTTTATTCTACAGCATAAAAATATATTAGCAATACCTCTCTGTGATGTCTTTAAAGCTTTTACCTGTCTCAAAAAGAGTTGATGGAAGCTTAATGGTGGTGACGCTGAAGTCATGTGACCACAGTGTCGCTCATTTGTAGCCTACATTTAGCTTTTGACTTCTTTTTATTTAGGTTTCAAAATTCATGAAAGTTAATGGAAAAATTCTACTGGGCATAGTTCATAAAACTGAACATTATCAAACAATACAAATATCAAATAGACCACAAGACAGTGTTTTTTTAATCAAATAGGGTGTGAATTTGTTTTTTACATGCTGACATGGACAACCTTTTGAGCATGTTTAATTGGTTTTGAGTGGCAATATTAACATATAAGGACTAAAAATACAATTGACCCAAATAAATTAAATATGTTGGGAAGAAGCAATAACATTACTGTCAGACCAGGAAAAACAGACTAGCTGGAGTCGGTATGCAGATAATAGAAAGAGGTCGTCTATCAACGGAAGGCATTTCGTTGATCATAACAGTGATATAAATTTGTTGTGTTCCACTTAAAAAAAGGGATATGAAAACAGAACTGGTACTCGCAGTGTCCTCTTGACAGCATAAACAGTATAGGCAAGGCCACATGAAGTCAATGTCATTAGAACTGATCAGACTAAACAAGAAGAGCAAAAGAACATGTGCTTCAGGTCAAAGTCATCTTGGAAACGGAATGACCACTCAGAGAAACCAAACAGTGATACGTCCTATCAGAAACACGTAACAGCTGTGCACAGCCTGTGGTGGGACTCAACCGCACTCAGATTTCGAATCTGAAATCATTATATTTCTACCCTTACCAAAAAAAAAGTATACTTCAAGTTTATCTTATTAAGTATACTTAAGTAAGTTCAAGTATATTTTTAAGTATACTTTATGTAGTAAGTATACAAATATCAGTGTACTAGTAGTATACTTGTAAGTGTACTATTTCAATACTCCTTGGGACTAAATTGGCCCACATTCTAGTATATTAAAGTATACTTTTAGGTATACTTTAAGTGTAACTTTGAGTACAACTAGTTTACATTTATGTTTTTAGTTTGTGCTGCAACTATACTAAAAGCGAACTTATAGGTATACTGATAGTTTACTACTTAAATACTTGTAGCATTATTAGTACACTTTGAAGTATAGTCTCAGTAAACTACTAGTTTTGTAATTTTATACTGCAATTATACTCGTAAGGTTTTTTTTAAGTGAACTTTACATCATACTTTTAAGTTAACTACTATGTCCCTATTTAGGTATTAATTTGTATATATTTTGTTATATGAATATTTGAACATACAAAACATAAAAAAAAAAAGAACAGGGTATCTTCTTGTAAACAAACACTTTTTTTTCTAGCTTCATGCATTCTTTTTTAAAAACACTTAATTGTGGGTGTTTAATAAAAAAGGAGGGGAAAAAAAGAAGAAATAATAACATTTTGAGCAAA
>JAHKKF010503677.1:0-12254 GCA_019740295.1 Labeo calbasu
TCTGTAGGATCTGTTTGGATTAAATAAACGCACACTGGGTCATTTTATTGGGTTGTTTTTAATATTTTTATCCAGATGCTAGGTTATTTTTCAACCCAAATGCTGGGTTTAACTTCTTGGGTCATTTTATTAGGTTGTTTTTAATATTTGTTTTTTACCCAGGTGCTGGGTAGTTTTTCTGAAACTAAGTTGCTGGGTCATTTTTAACATTGGGTTATTTTTCTTTTACCCAACCGCTGGGTTAAGCCTGTCTCTGACGAAACAACCCAGCTGCTGAGTCACAGTCAGTCAGAGCGCGTGCTTTTTGAGTCCTCTACAGGAGAGACCGGTTCTCTTCAGTGAAATAAAGGTTTGTATACATTTTATTTCATTTACAAAGTCTTTACTGAGCTGTAAATTGTATTATTTTACGCAACGCAACATAAGGACGAGATATCAGTCCGCTGTGTCAGCAGCGGTGAAATTGATTTTATTCGTTATAGTACTGAGTTTCATTTAATTTGATGTTAAAATATGTTCTCTAATGTCAGTACTGTTTGTTTATGGGCATCTTTTGGAGTCAGTCACGGCATCTTTAAGCTACGAGTGAAACGTGAGGCTGCAGTATGAAGTCGGCCGTTAACCCGCCAAACAGCAGCCCTTCACCAACTCAGATTTCAGTGACACACCGGCATGAGAATTAGCACTATTTTGGTAAAAATCGATTATAGAGAAAGGTTGAATGCACTTCAATTAAATGCTACATTTAAATGTTACATTTTTTATGTCTAAAATGCTTGTTAAACAAGTTTAATTATATGTAATATCGTAAACTATGTGTATTCACCCAATAAATATTCATCTTTTGATTACTGCTGTTTTTTTATAATAAATTCCAGTCCATTTTAAGCCAACAATATAATAATTTTTAAACTTAAATAAAATAATCCAGCATGTTTGGCAAAAATATTTAGCCCAACCAGCTGGGTCAAAATAACCCAGCACGTGTTCTGGGATACCCAGCGCTGGGTTGCCAAATAACCCAAATTGGGTTAGGTTGTTTTTAACCCAGCATTTTTAGAGTGGAGCTTTGGTAATGTACATAGATGTATTTTTTTTGCTTTTGTACTTTAAGGTACAAAAATACAAAATATCCATAAAGTTTGATTTGAAATTTTACTCCAAAATACATTAGAAAATGCCATAAAGTTGCTTAACGTGTGGCACGGCGCTAGCAATGCCAAAGCAATGGATTCAATTCCCAAGAAACGCATATCCTGATAAAGTTGCTACTGTACGGATTAAGCTTCTGTCAAATAAATACGCCAGTACCGTTGTTGCAGCTCCTACTGTGTTATCAAACCAATATATATCAGAAAGCACACTTAAATGTTTCCCCACTGCGTCTTTATATACACACTGCGTATGTTTCTGTTTTACTGATCTGTGTTCACAGCACTGCTTCTATGCAGCACATAGAAAGAGCTATTTGACTCAGGTAATCCTGACTCTCAGAAAAACATTGTCCTGCAATATTGCATGAAGGAAAGCAGGACCCATTAAGTATTCTGCGTCCATTCTTACCCCAATAATTAGAATCATTCCACATCCCGTGAACTCGGAATGACCTGTTTTTGCGGGAGAACTATGATTGTAGGTTGTTCTTGGGATATGTCCAATCCAATTCGCTGGATGGAAGGTGACAGAAACATAAAAGCTCACAGAAGCATGTTGCTGATTCTGAACACTTAATTAGCTTCGTCCCAGGAGAGACTGTGGTGAGTCTGCTTATTTCAGCTGTGCATTAGCAATGACATCTATCGATAGGTGGAACATACTTATGCAAACTTTCAAAAACAAAGCATATTTTATACCAGCGGAATCAAAGCGGTGCAAATGAGCAGTATTTGTCCTTTGTCTCAGTTAGTTTTGTTTTCTTTGTACAGAACGAATCAAACCGTGCTATAATTCAAACACATGCTCGGTATTTTATTGTATTTGACCCCTATGCAAAACCAAATAGAAAGCTAACCTAAAAAGCTTGATTAATTGAGTTGATTAATTGACTTGAATTAAAAGACTGGCACAATTCCAATGACTAACTTACCTGAGAGATATAATTCCTTCTGACAAGCAATCAAATTGTAAATTGTTCCACTTCCTGATCACAGAAAAAAACAGCAGATATGCGTGGCAGTGATTATGTACTCATTAAATTCTTTGTTAAAACCATCTGTTTAATTAAAAAAATGAAAATGAGTTTATGACAGTGCAGCATCAAAAGCTATATACGAATGCCTTTGCCAACTTATTGTTTAACTTTTAATTTATATATAGGCCTATTAATTTATCTGTGTATGGTGGGAAAAAGATTTCTCCACGATGAAACCTAATAGATGTTTAACTAATCAGTCTGACATCTGCATTTGTTTAGAAGTGGGAACATGATTGTAACCATACGAGCATGAAAAATAGATGCTGCCCTGATAAGTGCTCTTCAGTGATGCTACGTAATTTTATTTGAAAGTATGATGCCTATTTTCTTTCAATCATACAAAATTACATAGGCTTTTTGACCTGTCCTTTGTTTTGAATGTGCAATTTACCAGTAAAATTAGTCATATCTTTCTCTCTTGCAGTTTTAAACAACACACAAATCACAGAGGCAGGAAATGTTCTGATATTCCCGTGATACAAGCAAACTGAAGGAAATCTGTGTTTCGGAGACCTTGGAGACATCATTTACTTAACTTGGCATGTTTGCAGAGATCATTTGCTTGCTTCATTTTTCCTATAGCACATTCCCCTGGCTCTACTGATTACTGCCAAGGTTGTGTGTGATTCTACGCATACTGTACTGATAAAATATGATCCTTGAATGCACTGTAAGTTGCTTAGGCTAAATGTGTTCTTCTGTGGAACAAAGCGAATCATTTCCCAGCTGTTATTGTTCAAAGAGTGAACCGGAAGTTGCTGCCAACTTTATTTCAGTACAGTGATGATATTCTACTTGAGATCACGTTGGAATGGTTAAGGCTTTTTAAACGTGCTTTTTCTGTGCTAGAAAGCTGAAAAAGCATAGGTATTTCATGCAGGCGTTGATAGGGGCCATGGCAATTGATGATACAGCAAGCGTTAGCCATACCAAAGTAATCTTAAGCTGAATAATATAAACATAAAATAATATAAAATGTCAACATTCACTATGGAACTTCTGTGAAACTGAAACTCAGTAAGGTAAATAACTTAAAACAAACAGCTTTATAATTGATCTCTGTAGATGTATTATATTATAGATACGCTGATTTGCATTGAACTGCAAGTGCTCACACTACAAATAAAGTAGAAAATGACATTTAGAAATGTTATTTGTTATACCCGGCCACTTGAATCCTTGAACGGATTAAGACCATTCATTTATTTGATCTTGAACTTGGTTCATTCAAGTCAAGTTATTTATTTGTATAGCATCCACAATACATGTTTCAAAGCAGTTCATAGTGAGTAATTCTGTTACCTCTACAATGGCTTAATGCTTTAGCATTCGGCAGTATGACGATATATAATGATGACAAATGATCAACCATTACAAAAATTACCTTACAAAAATTAACCACGGTTTTACTACATATAAAACCAAAAGAACATAGTTATTACAGTTACATTATGGTAACCACAAATTAACAATGCTTTTGGTAGACTAATCATAGTTTACCCATGGCATTTCTAGTAAAAATGTGGTTATACAAATGGTAATACATCAAAAACATGGTAACTACATGTTTACTACAATAAAAACCATGGTTAATTTTCATAGGGGTTTTAGCAGCAATACCACTTCAGTAAAGGAGACACTTTTGTCATTTAAAAAGATTTAAATATTAGTCAGTTTTATTCTAAGAGCATTTTATATAAAACGGTCTGCTTTTTCTGTGGTGATTTTTGTTTGTTTACACTGTGTTCTCCTGAATGTGTCCTGAAAAATATTGACTGTTACACAGAATTAAACGCCCCATGATGTAGATTCCCATTCTCTATTGTTCACCTCAAGACTATATGCGCTAACAAATTAAAAAGAGTCCATTTTGATTTCATGAGAACTTTAAAGGTGAAGTATGCAGTTTCCACACTACTAGTGTCACTTACAAAAATAACGCATTTTTTAAACAACGTTTTGTTGCCCACTTGTACACTTACTACACCCTTACGATTATACTTATCCTTATAATATCTGACTGTTTAGCTATCTGACGAGCTAACGTGCGGAAAAAAGCTGGAAACGCTGCAATTTCAGCATCTCTATCAAAACTCAAATATTCATCAAATATTGTAGTCTTCAAACTCTTCGAATCCTGACTTGCACTTCTGTAACTTTATCTGAATATGTTTTCCCATGTAATGAACCCACACTAGCTAAACGCCCCCAATGGAGATCAAAATTGCATTTTTCAAGGACACAAACGATTGTATATTGTGCGTTTTTTCACATATACACTCGATATTCATATCATTCAATAGACATCCTCATTCAGAACAACTCTGCCTTTAGAACCACTGCTGTCGATCAAATCGTTTATTTTAAAAAAGCTACTTTTGCGAACTAGTCCTACATTTTTCACTCAGTCTGGAAAAAAAAAAAACACTGCAGTGCAATTCTCTGGACTCTCTAGGTCAATAATTATCAAAAAATGTTGAAATGTACTCTTTGGGGCGCTATAACAGAGTTGTTTAGAAAAGGGGCCTGTCCAAATATACCCCAAATCCTACAAAGCCTACACGAAAACTCAAAACTTCATGAAACCAGGTGATTCTAAACAAGCATGCAAACCTTAAGGTAGATCGGACCACAGCTGGTGCTGTAACAGTCATAAAGATCATCTTAAGAATCATCATATTTCTGTGGTCAATTCCCTGGATTTGTTAAAACATGCTCTGTTTAATCACTGATTTAGCTGGTTACAGTCACGTTAACAAAATGTCTTTTTCCTTATGTGCTTAAATGCCTTAAGCGCTTGAACCCTGCTTGCAGCTATATTTATATTTTATTATTTACAATTTTTTATTTTAATATATTTTTAAATGCAGTTTATTCCTGTAATGGCAGTCTTCAGTGTCACATGATACTTCAGAATAGTAGTCCAAGAACAATAAACTAGGTTAAGTTAATGTATTTTCACAAGAGAATGTCTTAAGAGAATGTATTGTGGAAGTAAATAAATAAATACACTATCCAAAAACAACATTAGGCCTTACGAGAATGATCAACAGTTGATGAATCCCTTATACTTAGGGTTTTATTGAAAATAATCACATTTTGAGGAATCCGCCACACCTTCCAACATCTTATAGAGCATTATGACCATTAACAACCGCAGTGGCTAATAAAGCAAAACTGAACGCTAATGTGATGCTAATGAATGAGCAGAGCCACTACAACAGCAGAATCATTGCTGCATCAGTATGCATGCTCTCCTAAGGATCTGCACACTTCTGAAGCCATTTTTAATGTGCTTCAATCTGCACAATCTCTGAAGGCCCCATCCCTCCACCAGGAGTGATGAATAAATGAGTGTCTGACAGAGCAGCCATAGTAAAGATCAAAAGCGAAGGAGATAATTAACAGTACACTAATTGATACCCACCCTGAGTTTTCACCAGAAATGAAAAAGAGTACAGCTTTGCTTGATATTAATTGGGCAAGAATATGCATGAAATCTGTTCTGATGTTGGATCTTGAGCCCTCATGCACCAAACGTACCAATAAGCTGTGCCTGGCTCGAACTTTTACAGCACAGAAGTAGTGGGCTCTTGAAAGAGAAGGAATCGCATAATTACAAAAGAAATTAATCTGGATGACCTAAAGTTCACAGTTTGTTAAAATTGTTAAAAACTTCGAGGACACAATCAAAAATGCTGACATTATTAGAAAATATAGTTCACCCAGAAATAAAATTCTGGCATCATTTGTTCACACAAAAAATGCAAAAGATTATTTTGTATGTATTATTTTCTGTTCTACAGAAGACAGGTTTGCTCTGTCATATTAAATGCACCCTATATACTAAATAATCCATTTTATTTGTAATATATATTTTTTTCATCTTCAACTTCCATGGCAAGAATATTTATTCAATATATATTAGAAATAAAATAAAAATGCACATCAGCTCACAGAAGTTAAAGTGCTTTGCTTGCAGCTTTAAATTTTAATATGATATTGCTTTACAATACTTATCATTGGTTAACAGAACTAACAATGAAAAAAATACTTCTAAAGCATTTATTAATCTTAATGTTAACTTCAACACACTAATGCATAATTACAATCAAAAGTCTGCTTATATTATTTAGTGAACCTGAGCTAACAAGAAAAATAAATTAACAAATACTGTAACACGTTGTTAATGCATTAACTCACATTAACTAATGGGACCTTGTTGCAAAGTACTAGCTTTAACTATTACTTTTCAAAAACATCCCAAATGTTTTACTGACATAGGTTAATTTGAAATGATTGAACAGATTTTTAGATTTAAAGACAAATGTGCCCCCTCACCTCTTTCTGTGAATAACACCAAAAAAACGTTCTATCCTCAAAATTTTCTTCACAATTCAACTAACATTCGTTCTCCTTGAACTGTCTGCTTTAAGTCAACTGTGCAGGTGAAAAAGTTTCTTCCTTTCATTGTGAAGGCAAATAAAAAACAGAGCTCGTATTATTTAAGTCGAGGTGGACTATGAGTAGCACTCTCTGACAGTGAGTTATTTGGCTGCAGGTACACACAAACACAGCATTACACGCTTACAAGCCCCAAAGGGACCACACACTATAAATAAAAGGCCTAACAACACACATTCAAATCCACAGGGGAGCACAGATGTCTTCAGTCTGTCTTGAAATGTTCGGGTCTTGTTACGTCTTATTTGGTGCTTGTACGTCTTTATACATCCATTGATTTATTTATCCACTGTTGTCTTACAACAGATACTTTTAAGAACAACATTTTGCTCTCATTATTGCAATAATTTATACTCCAGAGATTGCATTTGAATCTGTAGCATGTCCCTACTTTATATTACTGTATGATCAGTGAAGTTTTCAAGAAATTTAAAGGACCCTAAAGCAAGAACTAGTATTGTAACAACATTATATGGGACAACACTGCTACTTGTATAACAGCTGAAGTGTTCTCTAAATTGTTTACAACTGAACATGAATTTTAATAATTATATACATTCATATAATGTGGATAATGGAGAAAAATTATCTGTCTTTAGATCTGCTGATTCATTATCATTTAAATAGAAATTTCTCGGTAACCTAATGCACAGTTAAAAAAAGGGTTAGATTAGTTAAAAACGTTGAGGATAAAATACTGACTTCATTGCAAGGTATAGTTTACCCAAAAATCATGTATTCACACAAAAGTTTTTATTTTTGGTCCATACAATGAAACTCAGTGGGGTCTATTGTTCTTTTGGACCCAATGACTTTGACTGCATGAATAAAGCATGAATTAAAACACTAATATAAGGATGATTTAAAGAAAAAGTTCATCTAAAAATGAAAACTGCTGAAAATGTACTCACCCTCAGGTCATCCAAGATGTAGATGAGCTTGTTTCTTCATCAGAACAGATTTGGATAAATTCAGCAATGCATCACCTGCTCACCAATGGATCCTCTGCAGTGAATGGGTGCCGTCAGAATGAGAGTCCAAACAGCTGATAAAAACACAATAATCCACAAGTAATCCACACCACTCCAGTCCATCAATTAACGTCCAATAAAGTAAAAATCCCTGTGTTTGTATTAAACAAATCCATCATAAATGCATGCATAATCCATAATAATGCTTTGTTTAATGAAAAGCCCATCTGAATTTCATAAATACGAGTCCATAATCCACAATAATGCTTCCTTCGGGGAAAAATCCATCCAAAATTTTTCTTCTCACATCAAAATGCACCAACAAAATTGTTTAGAACTGTTTTGAAACATTCTAATGGTGCTTGATCTGTGCATATTTCTCTCCTGATTCAGACGGGATTACTTGTTCATTGAAAAATAACTGTTTTGAAGTTAAAAAAGGTAATAAATTTGTTTATAACAAACATGCAGCATTCTCTTCACAAGATGTCACTTGATGGACTGGAGTGGTGTAGATTACTTGTGGATTATTGTGATGTTTTAATCAGCTGTTTTGGACTCTCATTCTGACGGCACCCATTCACTGCAGAGGATCCATTAGTGAGCAAGCGATGTAATGCTACATTTCTCCAAATCTGTTCTGATGAAGAAACAAACTCATTTATATCTTAGATAGCCTAAGGGTAGCCTAATTTTCAGCAAATTTTGGGTTAACTATTCTTTTTAAAGGGGTCATCGGATGCAAACTTCACTTTTACATGTTGTTTGAACATTAATGTGTGTTGGCAGTGTATGTACACATCTACCCTCTAATGATAAAAATCCATGCAGTGGTTTTTAATTAATCTGTAAAAATAATATCCCCTTTTTCAAAACGAGCCATTCGACAGAGGCCGCTCCAACAATAGTTGATTGACATGAGCGTCTTACCTCAGATCAGATGTAATCTGTAATCAGATGTACTCCCGACATCTGAGCCGCTGAAGATGCAGTGGATTACGTTTGTTTGTGAAGGAAATGCGCCTCCCGATCTACATAAATGAGTCTATGTTCGCACAAATCATTCGTAATCCAGCTTCACCTACAGCAGAATTGAGAATACGTTTTTTTTTTTTTTTTTTTATGAATCTCTCAGAGCAGCAGAGAAAAGAGAGGGGCGGGGCGAGCAGAGCTCATTTGCATTTAAAGGAACAATCCCTCAGAATGGGATGATCTTTGCAGAGCTTATTTTGACAAGGTAAAAAGGGTGTTGTTTTACACTACCATTGAGAATTTTTAACCAAAGTATATTACAGACTTTTCATGAAAACCCTAAAGAATCATATCAACTTGTGGAAAATGTGCATCCGATGACCCCTTTAAGTTAAATTTAGCTGTTATTTAATTCTGCCTGCTTCTAGATCATTACATATTGTCAAAATATGGCTGGTTTTGTTTTCAGTAAGTTAAAAGATTGTTTGATGATTCCGTTTCTGTTCTTAAACATCTGACTCCAATATGTGTAATTTGGCATTAGATCTGCGGCTGCTTTTCTCTTATTCTCTTTCCAGAATGTCTCAGGTTATGTCACCTGTTTGAGAGGTATAACAGCACACACTGATCTCCTGTGATGGATCACGAGCAGGTGTTTCATGCTCACAAGGGAAACACAGCCAATTTAAACAATCATTCAATCAGCAAAATCAACAGAAAAACTGGAGAGCTTTAGTCAATTGCAGTTCAAACAAATGGGTAATGCAACACCTGTGGATGTGTGTGAGACAATCATTTAAAATGACTGAAGAACACGCTCTTTTCACTAATCAGAGAGCGCTTGACTTACTAAGCAACTGCGGGACTAATTTCAAACATCTGGTTAGATGACTTTATATTGATATATTGTAATCGAATCAAAACATTATAGCTCACTGTAAAACAAATGATGGAAAATGATGATGAAACTGGAATAGCAGTAACAATCTGAACGGCATGCTGTTACGTCAAGGCTACTGAGTACTGCTACTGTGACTGTCATTTGTCTTATGTCACATCTAACACATCTTGCATATTTGTAATAAACCTTTATATTTATAAGAAAAATGGATCATTATTGCAAAGATCGTTCATCTGTCAGATACGCAAGCTAATGATGATGCTGATGAGGGAAGTTGTGTACGGTATCAAAGAAAGTCAGTAATTTTTAGCCGCTCAGGGTGGCCAAGCGTTCTAGCCAGTGTTGGTCCACTTCAGCTCCAGCTGTTCAGCTTTGGCAGTACGACAAATGGGCTATGTACATCAACGGGTCTAAAACATAAGCCACGAGGGATGAATCAGCTGCCAAATTACATTTCCAACTCCTTTAGTGATCATCCTATTGGGAAATGTGCTATTTGAGTATTACATAATATGGGTTTTGAAAATAAAAACCTTAACCTTTCCTTGAAACCTCAGCAACTTGCGCTTTGGAGCCGGAAATTTCATGACATCCCCCACAGAAACTGATTAAAATAAAATAAAATAAACAAAAAAGCAACAAAAATATCAGTCCTTATTGTTCATTATCATGAATTTTCTTTTTTTTTCTCTTTTTTCAGTTATTCACTGTGAACTAAGGGTAACACTTTATTTCATGGACCAATTCTCACTATTAACTAGTTGCTTATTAGCATGCATATTAGTATACTGGCTGTTTACTAGTACTTATAAAGCACATATTAATGGTTTATTCTACATGATCATATTTTAAATACCTTAAACCTAAAATTAACAGCTACATTAACAACTAACTATTTATAAGCAGTAAATTAGGCAAATTTGTAATTAATAGTTAGTTAATAGTGAGACTAAGACTTTAAAATAGTGTGACCAAACTAACATGTGCATTTTTTTAAAATAAGCAACATGAACAAAGGATAATAAATGCTGTGGTAACACTCTAGTATAGGGAACAATTCTCACTATCAATTAGTTACTTATTAGCATGACTATTATTAACATATTGGCTGTTTATTAGTACTTATAAAGCATCTATTCTGTATTACCATATTCTACATCCCTAATCTTACCCAATACCTGACCTTAACAACTACTTTACTAACTATTAATAAGCAGCAAATTAGGAGTTTATTGAGGCAAAAGCCCTAGTTAATGGTTTGTTAAAAGCGAGAACTTGACCTTAAAATAAAGTGTGACCAATGCTGTAAAATATATATATTTACATATTGTTAGTTAATGTTAGTTAAGTAATGTTAGTTAGACCTTATTGTTGGTGTGTAAACCGTCTAAAACAAATCTGTCATAATTGTCTTCCAAATGCCTTGAATATGTGATATGTGTCTCTTCAACACATTCATTTTTATTTACAGCTGCCACGATTCAGATCATTAAACACACAGCAGTATTTTTGCTCCATCAGTCAACAAATTCTCTGTAAATAAATGCATTAATGCATTTGGCAGATGCTTTTATCCAAAGCGACTTACACATTTTGTCAGTTCTTGCTTTTCCTGGGAATCAAACTCTTGACCTTGGCGTTAAAAGCACCGTGCTCTTGTGTTTGAGTTACAAGAAGATTTAGCTTGATTTAGTCCAGCTTTGTAAATTGCAAATTAATTGCTTAAAAAGAGTGTTGATAATATGTGTCTGTCTCTTCAAACAGGATTTTTCAAAGTTTTTCTGGCCTTGATTTTCCAAGATCCAAAATAATGTGAAACCTAACAAGTTCACTCACTTTCAAAAGCTTGAAATAAGAAAACATAAACTCTCAGTAACACGTTTTATTAGAGTTATATGCTGTCTAAGTTGACAAAGATCACAACGATATATTAAATTCAGTTATGCTTTTTTGCACTAAATGTAATTTTGAATAAAACAATTGTGTTCATGTGTTCTGTCCGATATTTAACCAGCGCCGGGTTGCCAAATACCCTAGAAATGGTTGTTTCTGAATATGGACAAACCTATCGACTGGGTTGTTCTGACCAAGCGGTTGGGTTAAATGTTTAACCCAGCTTTCTAGGTAGTTTTATTAACTCAACTATTGTTTAAAAATTACTATACTGGCTTAAAATGAACTCAAAAATAGACAGTAGAGGCATCAGTAACAATCAAAAGGTGAACATCTGTTAATAAGCTAATTTAAAAAATGTTTATTTAATTATTATTTATTCAACTTATTATTAAATGGTAATTTATTGATGATAAAAGTTAGTAAATGTTCATTTCTAACCTATTTTGGCTTCATTTTAAGCAAGAAATACAGTACATTTTAAGCAATAGTGGAGTTAAAAAAAAACTACCCAGAAGGATAGGTTTAACCCAACTGCTGGGTCAAAACATACCATTTGCTGGGTTTGTCCATATATCACCCAGCGCTGGGTTGTTTTTGACCCATCATTTTTTTAGAGTATAGTAAATTTCAAATTTCACTCACTTTCAAAAGCTTGAAATAAGAGAACATAAACTGACAAATACGTTTTATTACACTCTTAAAAATAAAGGTGCTTCAAAAGGTTCTTCAAGCGATGCCTTAGAGCAGTGTTTCCCAATCCTGTTCCTGGAGGCACACCAACACTACACATTTTCCAACTTTTCCTAATCAAACACACCTGAATCAACTCATCATCTCGTTAGTAGAGACTCGAGGA